>RXON01000633.1:0-46654 GCA_009667805.1 Leptobrachium leishanense
TTTAGAGTTATTCGGGAAGGACAGGACAAAGGACCAGCTACGGAAACGCTGGTCTGATTTGAAAGTTCGTGAGCAGGAGCAGCTGAGACGCATCCGCCGCGTCATAGCGAAACGTAAGTGTCATGTTATATTGTAAAGCGCTGCGCAAACTGTTGCCGCTATATAAATCCTGTATAATAATAACAATGTGCTTGCATGTGCTAATGTGCACAGAAATACGTTTATTTATCTAGTCCTTTTTTCATGCAATGTGATTGTGTATAGCTTTGCGTTTTCACAATTCGTCATACATGCATTTTTGCCATAGCTCTTCTTTTTTGTGATTTTACGTATTCGTGAAAATTGTGATATTTGATGTATGTAGATGAAATTACAATGCTGGATTTCTTTTGGCACTGTGTGTATAGTCTGTAGTGTGCTGGGGGGGTTGTTGTGATTGAGTGATGCATACGAGATGACCCGCAGCTTGCCCAATATTGACTCCCACCTGCGCATCAACAAAAATCTCTGCGTCTTTGCTAAGTGATAGGATGGGACATGTAGTTCTTCTGAAAGTGCATCCAAACAGAGCTGCCTTCAATACATCCTCAGCAGCTGCTGCAGCAGTGTCATTGAATGCTTTAGATGCAAATTTCAAAACAAAATGGTGGATTTCTGTTGTTGTTTCTGCAATATCCAGTTTTATTATTAGCAGAAACTGAAAGTGAAACTGAGGCTGAGGCCTTCTATAAAATAACTAAAAGCAGTCAGCACAATGCGTTTTGTACGCACACAACACAAATATATAATAGTTTTTATTGAATAAACGTAATGTTTACTTATGAAAAAAATATATAAATGAACGGTAATATATGTCTGTGCAGAGGAAATAAATAAATATTTTGTGACTTTAGACCTATGAGATGGGAGTAGTGGGGGGTTAAGCTGGTAGTGGGGTAGTGGAGGGGTGTCGCAATACTTTCGGCAATATATTGTATAGATATACCATTTTTTCCAGTCTGCATTATTTACGTGTTATTTTTTGGATTTGGCAGAAGACAGGAAGAAGGCCTGTTGTATTTTGTATCGACTTTTGTTCAAAAATAAATCAGTTTTGTTGTTTACTGTATTTTTTATTTCTTTAATTTCTTACATATAGCACTGGATATGCAGACAGTGGTGGTGGGGGAGGAGGAGTCAGAGGAGTCGGAGACTCAGGAGGCCGCCAGCTCTGGTATATACTACTGTTATATTTTTTTCAAGACTTTCAGTCAAAAATAGAAACCTGCTTTACTTACTGTATTTTCCTTCTTTCATTTATTGGATATTTAGAAGGAGAAGCCAGACGCCGACGGGAGGCGATCGGCGAGCTTCGCCTGGCAGCTACCGCCATCGACTCCCTACAAGAACTGCTCCAGGAACTGCGGGAGCACATAACCAATGCCGCAGACCTCCTGGAGCAGTAGTGAAACCAGTGGCAGCCTCCTCCAGAATGTGCCTCAGCTGCTCCTGCTCGCGTGCCTTGAGGTCGGACCAGCGTTTTCAGAGATGGTCCTTCGTCCAGTCCTTCCCGAACAGCTCCAGGATGGTGGTGCGTAGCTTTTCAAGGATACGATCCTTGCGGGTGTTATTCTTCCTGCCGTAAGGGCCCATACAGCAATCGTAATCTTTGCAGTCCAAGATGCGGACCAGCTCCAACATCTCCTCAAATGCCAGTAACTTGTTGGGCAGTTTGCCATTCTTGGCATGTTCCCTTCCCTATGTTAATATGTTGTAAATAAATTTTCTATTTTTTCACTATTTTCCTGTTTGTGTGCGTTGCTTTTCCTTACTTAATAAGTTAATATGTATTGCTTGGTTTCCACACTGTTAAAATTATATGTACATAAATGTATTGACATTTCTATGGACCCTTTGTCATAAATTTGTCAACATATTTGTGGCCATGAATGTGACTGTGCACATTCTACACTTCCTGCCTGGCCAAAAAATGTCACACACTAACACAAGCTTGTTGTAAGGCCTTGAGATTTGATTACCGACGTGGCCTGTTTTTTTGTTAAGCTTAGGCGATGTCACAACAACACGGATTTTTGTCCACAGTCACATTCATTGTATAACCAAGAATTTATCAAAAAATATTGATGGCAGCACTGCGTGAAGTCTTCTCCGACACAACCCAAAGATCCTCAGTGCGGCTCAGGTCTAGTTTATTTGTTAACACCTCCTCCCAGCTATGAGCTCTCTCTCTCCCACCGCTGCCCGCTAAGAAGCTGCCCGCCAACATGGTCACGTCTTTGCAGGAAGACAACAGCGTGGGGGAACAGCAGCTGCTGACAGTCCCAAGACCTCGTCACAATGACGTCAGTTTTGGAGTTAACCCCTAACTGTGACCAATGGTGGAGATAGGGGGTTCATTGGAACCCCTATCTCCCGATCCGCGGCAGCTATCGGTTGGTTAATGTTTGGTATCTTTGGATCGACCAGAGCATTGCCTTTCCAACAATACCAAACATGACAATGTTAAAAATTTTAAAAAATTTAAATAAATAAAAAAAAAATACAGTTTTTTTTGTTTTGTTTTGTTAATGCAGCAATATTGTTGCCATTTCAATTATAATGTGAACAATGATGCTGCACTAAGGATTTTTGTATGGGGTGCGTTTGTTAAAAATAGTGTAATTGTCACCCAAAAAAATATAACAAGTCCCCTTTTCAATTTTTTTTAACAAACACAACTCATAAAATATAACCGCAAACACTCGCATGTTAAAATGTGAAAAAAACACTTTACACCTTGTAAAACAAACATTGAAAATTCTAATTTTATTGCATTTTTTGTTATAATATACAGACAGGACATGACGCATACATATGATAATGATATATTATGAATCATCTGCCGAGTCTGCCGGAAAGAACGATATATAACATGTCTGGGTCATATTATAAAAGAAGGCTTCAAAACGCGTTTAAACAAGAGGAGCGAAACTGTTAAAAATTAGCTCAGCAGCAGAAGCAGTGCCGCACACAGGCGTGAAGGGAAGCCGTGAAATGCCTCAGCAGCGAAAGGGTTAATTTATATTTTTGCCTGTTTTAAATCATTTTATTTTATTTATTTTTTTCATTTCAGATCATTTTGATTAACTATTTTTCCGTTTTAAAACATTTTTGTTCTGGTTTTTATTTTTAAAGTCAGACCATTCGGGTCAGTTTACCGTTTTTTAAATCGTTTTGTTCTTTTTTTTTTGTTCCTTGGCTTTCATACCATTTTTTTAATGTGATTAAATAAATAAAGTTGTGAAATGTATATTCATAAGAAAAAAAGGATCTTTATTTAAAAAAAAAAAAAACACGATAGAATCGCCAGAATTATCGTATCGTCAGAATGAATTATCGGATCCGAAAAACAAACCAAAAATTTATTATAAAAAAATATATAAAGTATAAAAAAGTAAACCATAGTACTTTACATCAAAACGAATAGAGTTAGACACTTTGAAACGAGGAGAACAGACGTTCCGAAAAAAAAGAAAATTTCCGAAATCACGAAAAGTCGATACAAAAAACGAGCAAAGTGACCCGAAAATACGAAAAATGGTCGATATTCCAAAAAAATGTACACAATCGAAAATTTTAAACATCAGAACAAATCTAACCGAAAAAAAAATCGGTGCACAAGCCTATCAATATCTGACATCCCGATGTGAAACATCAGGACTTTTGCATTAAATTTCGACCATTTTTATTTTTTAAACTTCTGGATAGTCGAAAATCGATCTATCCAAAAAGTCCCAATGTTTCACATCATTCTGAACTTTGTTTGGATAGAGTAAGTCCGTGGGCGTGTGGCCGTTAAATGTATATACCAGTGGCGTCGTAACATGGGGACGGGGGTGCGGCCCGCACCAGGTGACACCCACCTTTAGGGTGACACCGTCACCCTAAGGGCGGGTGTCTCACCCTCCGCCGCGTTTTTCGCTCCCTGCGAGCGTCCGAAGCATGCAGCTTCGGCGCTCGCCTGGAGGAAACACGTCACCAGCCAATCGCAGCTGGTCACGTGGCTCCCCCTGGCGAGCGCCCAAGCTCCGCGCCGCCGGACGCTCTGAGGGAGCGAAAAAGGCGGCGGAGGTGAGCTGGGGCCATTATCATGAGGTGCTGGGGCATTCCATGTGCTGGGGCAAATCCATGAGGAGCTGGGGCATATCCATGAGGAGCTGGGGCATTCCATGTGCTGGGGCATATCCAGGAGGAGCTGGGGCATATCCACGAGGAGCTTGGGCATGTCCACGAGGAGCTGGGGCAAATCCATGTGTGAGCTGGGGAATATCCACGAGGAGCTGGGGCATGTCCACGAGGAGCTGGGGCATGTCCACGAGGAGCTGGGGCATGTCCACGAGGAGCTGGGGCATGTCCACGAGGAGCTGGGGCATATCCACGAGGAGCTGGGGCAAATCCATGTGTGAGCTGGGGCATATCCACGAGGAGCTGGGGCATGTCCACGAGGAGCTGGGGCATGTCCACGAGGAGCTGGGGCATGTCCACGAGGAGCTGGGGCATATCCACGAGGAGCTGGGGCAAATTCATGTGTGAGCTGGGGAAAATCCATGTGTGAGCTGGGGCATGTCCACGAGGAGCTGGGGCATGTCCACGAGGAGCTGGGGCATATCCACGAGGAGCTTGGGCAAATTCATGTGTGAGCTGGGGCATATCCACGAGGAGCTGGGGCATGTCCACGAGGAGCTGGGGCATGTCCATGAGGAGCTGGGGCATATCCACGAGGAGCTGGGGCAAATTCATGTGTGAGCTGGGGCAAATCCATGTGTGAGCTGGGGCATGTCCACGAGGAGCTGGGGCATGTCCACGAGGAGCTGGGGCATGTCCACGAGGAGCTGGGGCATATCCACGAGGAGCTGGGGCAAATCCATGTGTGAGCTGGGGCATATCCACGAGGAGCTGGGGCATGTCCACGAGGAGCTGGGGCATGTCCACGAGGAGCTGGGGCATATCCACGAGGAGCTGGGGCAAATCCATGTGTGAGCTGGGGCATATCCACGAGGAGCTGGGGCATGTCCACGAGGAGCTGGGTCATGTCCACGAGGAGCTGGGGCATGTCCACGAGGAGCTGGGTCATATCCACGAGGATCTGGGGCAAATCCATGTGTGAGCTGGGGAATATCCACGAGGAGCTGGGGCATGTCCACGAGGAGCTGGGGCAATATCCATGAGGAGCTGGGGCATATCCATGAGGATGTCGGATGTCGGCCAAGCTTCCGGGAACTCCCCCTGAGGACTGGCGTCATCGTGCATAGCACGATGACGCCAGTCCTGGAGTTAACCCCTAGCTGCCACCAATGGTGGAGATAGGGGGTTCATTTTGGAACCCCCTATCTCCCGATCCGTGGCAGCTAGGGGTTAAAGTTTGGTATTGTTGGATCGGGCCAGAGCATGGCCGTTCCAACGATACCAAACACGAATGTGAAAAACGTTTGTAAAAAAATTAAAAATAAAAAAATATTTTAAAAAATTTATAAAGAAAATAAACAATTTTTTTTTCTTTTTTTTGGTTTGTTAATGCAGCAATATTGTTCCCATTTCAATTATAATGTGAACAATGATGCTGCACTAACGATTTTTGTATGCGGTGCGTTTGTTAAAAATTTTGTAATTTTCCCCAAAAAAATTGTAACGAGACCCCCATCTCTAATTTTTTTAACAAGCGCACCCCATACAAAATATAACCGCAATTGCTCGCGCGTTAAAATGTGAAAAAAAAACACTTTACACATTGTAAATTATTGAAAAATCATATTTTATTGCATTTTTTGTTATAATATACAGACAGGTCATGACGTATACATATAATAATGACATATTATGAATCTACCGAGTCTGACGGAAAGAACGATATATAATATGTCTGGGTCATATACTAAAATAAGCCTTAAAAACACGTTTAAACATGATGAGCAAAACCGGTAAAAATGACCTCAGCACAGGGGCGGGAAAAGCCTCAGCAGCGAAAGGGTTAATTAAAAAAACACGATAGAATGAATCGCCAGAATTATCGTATCGACTTAATGAATTATTGTATCCGAAAAACAAACCAAAAATTTATTATAAAAAATATATAAAGTAGTATTAAAAAAGTAAACCATAGTAGTTTTCATCAAAACGAATAGAGTTAGACAGCTTTGAAACGAGAACAGACGTTCCGAAAAAACGAAAAGTTCCGAAAAACGAAAAATTGGTGATATGCCGAAAACCATGTACAATTCCGAAAAACGAAAAGTTCCGAAAAACGAAAAGTTCCGAAAAACGAAAAGTTCCGAAAAACGAAAAATGGGCGATATGCAGAAAACCATGTACAATTCCGAAAAACGAAAATTTTCGAAATAACGAAAAGTCGATACAGAAACCTAGTGAAGTTACCCGAAAATACGAAAAATGGTCGATATTCCGAAAAATAAATGTACCCGAAAACCGAATCGAACCGAACCGAATCGAAACAGAAAGCAGTCGAAACGAACCGAATCGAAAAGTTTAAAAATTCGAAAAATCGAATTGAATCGAATCGAAAAAAAATCGGTGCACATCCCTAGTTCATTTCCGGGATTGTCTGATGCTCATGAGTTATAAAAGCCGGCGCATGCGCATTGGACTTTTTTTCGTTTCGTTTTCAAAACCACGTGATAACTCACGTCTGCAGAAAGAGCCTGAATTTAGACGAATAGAAGCCATATTATATCATAATCAAGGGATATAATTAATTACTTACAGATGGGAAACCCCTCTGCGATTGGCTGACTAGCCTAGAAACGCAACAGGTTTATTTTATATAAATTGTTTTTATATATTCTTGAAAAAATCTAACTATTTTCTGTGTTGTCCTGAATTTTTCATACATTAACCGCAACTTCGTCTTTTCTTTAATGCTGAATTTTGACATGTCCTGGTTTTCTTAGGGTTACCATCAAATGGTTCTCTTATTCTGGATATGCCTATGCTCTTTTTTAATGGGGTATGGCTCTTTAGGGTTATTGGAGTTTGGTATACTTTGGTTGCTATGACAACTGGATGCACATCAACACACAACGTTGGAGTTAGGCACATGCATACAGCAATGAGGACACCATTGGAAGGTTCACACATTGGACTGGAGAGTGTCCCTACCTTTTTGTTGTTTAAATATGGGTTTCTCAAATTTTTAATGTCCTTTATAGTTCTGAGGAAAGTTCCCTTGTGAGGAACTGAAATGTTGTTTCTTAATAGACCAATAAATATGATGTTATAAGGGGAAAAAAGAGATCTGGCATCCAATTGGAGATATATATAGTGGCTAGAAAAAGTCTACACACCTCCCTGTTAAAATGTCAAGTTTCTGTCAAAAAAAATAACCCTTCACCCATAGGTTCTATTTAACCTTGAACTGCAGAGAGCTCCAGAAAGGACTCATTCCTCGGTAAGTGACTTGATCTAATAATAGCAGTCATTTGGTGTGAAGGATAGAACATCTTTATTGGTTCACAATTCGTTATCATAAGTAACAATATCACTACAAATTGTAATTATTTTCTGCTTTCTTTTAATTCCCTTTTTTCACTTAAACCTGCCTACTTTCTAGTCCAATTCTCTCAACTGATGTAGAGATTACTATACAGGGTTTTCTTGTGGATCGAAGACGATATAGTTCCTCGCAGCCTCGGTGTGTTCATAAGTTTGTAGTGGCCGAAAAGGTTACTGAGCTATAAAATAGAGGGTGAATAGTTCCCTTCACTGAGGAGAAACCGCCAATGAAAGACAGATATACGGAGCTAAGGTGATGAGTGGTGAGAATGAGCTATATAATCTTACTGGCCAGACTAATGTCACCTGACCTCCATCTAACAGGGAATGTAGCTGCTCATTATTTAAGTTTAAGGATCATGTCGGTTTGATGTAACAGAGAATTCTAATGGTGGAGAATTGGCCATGTGATCGATGACCACTGCGGAAATGGAATTATGCTAATTTTCATTTGAACTGCCCGCGTTGGCTGGCGAATTAATTTCTCCATACTTGGATTAATATAAATACAGAATAGAGGTGGGTACACATTCACGCTCTGGACGAAGCTGTGACAATACGGCGAAACGCGCCTCAGCGTTTCTGACTTGGTGATGGCCAATTGATTTTAACAGATTGCACTTTAATTTTGTCGATATGTTTGGTCTGGTTATCGGACCCCAGTTGATCTAGCTTGTTTCAATTCATGCTCGTATATTTTACAGGGACAGCATAGAAATTTATAATACTAGGGTTATTCTATATCTCAGACTGCACCTGTGTTATTGAAAGGGTCAAAAAGATGCTTGCTGACTAGTACCTGTTTATTTTGGAGTAACGGATCTAATAACGGATTAATTTCTTCGTTTATTTCAATGCTTTCAGGGACAGCATAGATATCTGAGGAATTGGGGCTATGCTGCTGTTTGCAACTATCAATTGATTTGTCGGTCTTTTCAATTATTGATGGAGTTTTGATTTGGAGTAATGGAATTTATTCACTCAGGTATACGAGTTGTTTAAAAACTAATTGGCGCAAATTCAATTGGTATCGCATTGTGCCTGTTCTAGATATTTGTATCCAGATTGTTTTTGAGACTAAAGGCGATACGAGGTCTCAAATGAAATGTGGGTTTAGTTCTGCATTGTTGGACTCTATCATTATGCTAATCAATATGATGTTCGCATGATTTATTAGAAACGATCTTGCAGTAATTCACCTTAGAAAGTATGGACAGCTGATGTGATATTGAATCAATTTGAAATTGAATTAAGGTTAGGTATATAGTTATTTATTCTTATATGATCAAATATGTATCTAACTGCTAAACATCTATTGTGGTCTCTATGCATCATGTTCCAATTACGATTGTAGGTGATACATAATTAAGCAATCATATATTGTAGCGAACTATGGGCTCAGTTATAATGGTGGTTATGAGATCCCACTGCACCTGATGACATCCGATACCGTGGGAATTATCATATTGGTTTAAAAGTATTAAATATTTGCAAATTGCGATACAAGTGGAAGGTGGTATCTTCTATTTTTCCATGAATAATTCGCCTCCTATACATTGAAATTATCGACCTTGGTTATTAACTGTCTATTTGAACAATCTATAAGGACAGCATAGTTATCAATTAACTCATCATATATGAGAGAATTGGCCAGCTAGATACTGGGGACCACCGGGAAAATTATCCAAACAATTGTGAATCTTACCTTCATGTTAATTAAGTCTTATGTATGTAATTGAATAAAATCTAATTTCTGAGTTTATGTACAGTCGTTTATGTTTTAAATTATACCAACATATGTGGCATCAATTAAATAGCCAATAGGCATGATAAAATAGCCACCATTTTGTTCTCCACTTTTCCGTTTCATTAGGGTGATTTCACAGTCTGTAGATTCACCCTCCTCCATAGGGCTAGTGTCACGGTGGGTCAGGGGATGGGGCGCCTGGCAGCAGCTTCCTCGCTGCTCGCTGGCCAGGCGCCGAATGTAAACGCTTCCGGGTGCGCTCACGTGGGACGCCGAGGGGCGGGGCCTGGCGGTATGACGCGGACCCGCCGGGTTTAAAACCCAGTCTCGCCATTACACCGGTGCCCTGACGTGGTATTCACCTCCCGCAGAGCTCTTGTGTATTTGGCTATCTCCTGTGTATGACCCTTGGCATTGGCAAACAAACCCTCCTGTGTATAACCCTTGGCATTGGCAAACGAATCCTCCTGTGTATGACCCTTGGCATTGGCAAACGAATCCTCCTGTGTATGACCCTTGGCATTGGCAAACGAACCCTCCTGTGTATAACCCTTGGCATTGGCAAACGAATCCTCCTGTGTATGACCCTTGGCATTGGCAAACGAACCCTCCTGTGTATGACCCTTGGCATTGGCAAACGAACCCTCCTGTGTATGACCCTTGGCATTGGCAAACGAACCTCCTGTGTATAACCCCTGGTATTGGCATTTACTCTGCTCTAGGTTCTGCCCTTAACGTTGGTACCGAGGTCAGTCTATGTGGCACCCTAAGCACGCATCAGATTACCTCTGCTATTACTAAAGTCCTAGGGAGGACTTGTGATCTGTTCTGTACCCCTGTCTGGTGTTTCCCTTTCTTTATCTGTTACCTGCTTCATTGTCTATATAGCTTTGCCGACCATTCAAGGATCGGAAGAGTAGAAAGGGAACTACATCAAGAGATCAATATCTTGGTAGTCAGAAGGATTCGTGACAATACTCTATTCCATACCTCTGTCTGGTGTTACCCCTTGTTTATCTATTGCCTGGTTAATTGTCTTCCTAGTTTTGCCGACCATTCAAGGATCGGAAGGGTAGAGAGCGGTCTGCGTAAAGGGACCACACTTTTGGTAATCAGAGGGATCCGTGACATTACGTCAGGGCCAATGGATCCCGCAGACCTCTCTAACCAGCTGGCACGTATCGCAGCCAGACAAGAGGAACAGGACCATAGGATGGACCAGATTTCTCTCGCTCTGCAAACCCTGTTAAATCGGTCCAATACAGGTACCACAAACCCTCCAGATCCAGTGTTACCTAGGGTCAGTTCTGTCCCCCCTGAAGGACATAGGCTTAGTATGAAGGCACCCCTACGCTATGATGGTACACCAAGCCTATGTCGGGGGTTTTTGACTCAACTCGAGATCTTGTTTGAGAACAATCCAGGTTCTTGTATGTCTGATAAAGCCAAAGTAGGATATCTGATTAATCATTTAACAGAAAAAGCTTTATTGTGGGCTACGCCGTTGTGGGAAAATAAGAAACCCATCATTTATGACTATGAGGGTTTTACCTCTGAGTTAAGACGTACCTTTGATCCCTCTAGAAGGGCTACCAATGCGGGTAGGTCCTTGTTTCACATCAAACAAGGTAATAAGAGGGTCGCCGATTATGCCATAGAGTTTAAAACTTTGACTTCTGAGGTACTTTGGCCGAACAACGTTTTAACCTTAGCCTTTACCGAAGGCTTGAACGAGGCTTTTATGTTTGAGCTGGCTCCCTTAAAATTACCAGAAAGTCTGGACCACCTGATAGATTTCTGTATAGCCATGGACGATCAAATCAGGGAAAGGAGACACCCCAGAGATAGACCCAGAAGGGTCTTGCCTCCTTTACCCTCGTTACCCAGACACACCAGTACGTCAGGTGGTTCGGAGAATGTGAAAACAGATTTGCCAGTCGTTGAACCCATGCAAATAGGGAAGACAGGTATTTCAGAAGCAGAAAGAGCGCACAGAAGAGAAAAGGGGCTCTGCTTCTATTGTGCAGGGGCAGATCACTTCCGCCTTCAATGTCCTCAGAGACCCAGGGTTAGCAGGGCTGAACATAGCAAAGTAGGATTCAGAACAGGAAACACCCAGGTTATCGGTTCTCTGTATGCCTCCTTTGTGGATAATGAAAAAAAAAAATCCAGGATTCTGTTACCGATCTCCCTAACCTGGGAGGGGGTTCACCTCAAGACTGAGGCGTTCTTAGACTCTGGGGCCTCAGGCAATTTTATGGATAAGAATTTTGCTGCCAAAAACCTCCTACCTCTGGTTCTCAAGGAAAGACCTCTAATGGTGGAGGCCATAGATGGTAAACCCCTGTCATGTCCACATATCACTCACGACACAGTCGATGTATGTATGAAAACAGGAGTTTTGCACCAGGAAACGATAAGATTTCAAATTATTGAATCACCCTCATGTCCTGTCGTTCTTGGGTTTCCATGGCTAACAGAGCACAACCCGGTTGTCGATTGGGTCCAGAGAGACATAAAATGTTGGGGTCAGAGTTGTCAGTCTAAGTGCCTAGGCAGAGTTAATGTGATTGGTAGCCTCAATATTGCCACAGCCCCTCCTTTGTCCACAGAGGTTCCTGAATGTTACTTGGCATTAAAGGAGGTGTTCTCTAAAGCCAGGACTGAGGTCCTACCACCACATCGTCCATATGACTGTGCCATTGATTTACTCCCTGGTACGATGCCTCCTAGGGGTCACGTATACCCTTTATCACAAAGAGAGAACGACATTATGGAGGAATACATAAGGGAGAATCTGGAACGAGGATTCATTAGACGGTCCTCCTCTCCAGCAGGAGCAGGTTTCTTTTTTGTTTCCAAGAAAGAGGGAGATCTGCGACCTTGCATCGACTATAGGGGTTTGAATAGGATCACTATAAGAAATGCATATCCCATACCTCTCATAACGGAATTGTTCGACCGATTAAAAGGGGCTCGTGTCTATACGAAGCTTGATTTACGCGGAGCGTACAACCTGGTCAGGGTTAAAAAGGGAGACGAATGGAAAACGGCTTTTAATACACGTAGCGGGCATTATGAATACCTGGTGATGCCTTTTGGGTTGTGTAATGCGCCAGCCGTCTTCCAGGACCTTATAAACGACACTCTAAGGGAATTTCTGCAAGAATTCGTCATAGTATATCTGGATGATATCCTGATATACTCCCCTGATGTGGACACTCATCATGTCCACGTGAAACAAGTGTTGAAAAAACTATTGAAGGCTGGATTGTACTGTAAGCTAGAAAAATGTCTATTCGACATAGTAACTGTGCAATTCCTTGGTTATATAATAACTCCTGGGGGTTTTCAAATGGATCCTAAGAAGCTCTCAGCTATTCTTGACTGGCCTCTACCCCAAGGACTTAAAGCCATTCAGAGGTTTCTGGGGTTTACGGACTATTACCGAAGGTTCATTAAAGATTTTTCGGCCTTGGTGGCCCCCTCACGGCTATGACAAAGAAAGGGGTGGGAAATCAGAAATGGACACCTCAAGCCACTCAAGCCTTTGAGGCACTAAAGCAAGCTTTTACTACTGCCCCTGTTCTCCGACATCCAGATCCGGCTCTGCCTTTCCAAGTAGAAGTTGACGCCTCCGAACTAGGTCTTGGTGCAGTCTTGTCCCAAAGGGAGGCTCCTGACAAACCCTTGCATCCATGCGGCTTCTATTCTCGGAAGTTGTCCCCGGCAGAGAAGAACTATGACATTGGAAATAGAGAATTGTTAGCAGTCATCGCGGCCTTGGCCGAATGGAGATACTTATTAGAGGGGTCTAAGGACCCCATCGTTATCATAACCGACCATAAGAATCTCACGTACATTGGAGATGCCAAACGTTTAAATTCCAGACAAGCGAGATGGTCATTGTTTCTTTCAAGTTTTAATTTCGTGCTTACCTATAGACCTGGGTCCAGAAACATTAAAGCAGACGCATTGTCGAGACAGTATGAGTCTTATGAACATAATATCCAAGATCAGCATCCCATTGTACCCCAGGAAAGGATTATAGCCGCTACCACGATTAGTGTCTCGTCTCCTCTAATGAAAAGGTTGCAGACCGTCCAGGGCGCAGCTCCTGGGGGAAAACCTCCTGCGAGACTCTTTGTACCTGAGAACGAAAGAGAGGAAGTACTTAACATCTATCATGATAATAAAACTTCCGGGCATATGGGTATCACCAAGACTGTGTCTAGTATCAGTAAACTCCTCTGGTGGCCCACGTTGCGCCGAGATGTCAAAGATTACATTGCCATGTGCGAAGTGTGCACAAGGCAGAAGTCCCAAAACAGCACCCATTGGCTTACTCCAGCCTTTGCCGATCCCCGAACGACCCTGGTCACATGTAGCCATGGATTTTATAGTAGAGTTACCTGAGTCAAGAGGGAATACAGTGATACTTACGATCATAGATCGATTTTCCAAGATGGGTCACTATGTTCCTCTTCGGAAACTACCTTCGGCAGCTGAACTGGTGCCCATATTCATTGCCAACGTGGTCCGCATACACGGTGTCCCTCTGGAGATTGTCTCTGATAGGGGGACCCAATTCATCTCCGGATTCTGGAGAGGGTTTTGTAAGAACGTAGGGATAGACCTCTCTTTCTCTTCGGCTTATCACCCCCAGACCAACGGAGCAGCAGAACGAGCAAACCAAAATATAGAGAAATATCTCAGGTGCTTTATCTCAGAACAACAAGATAACTGGTCAGACCTGCTACCATGGGCAGAGTATGCTTTGAACAGCGCAGTGAGTGAATCCACAGGACATTCTCCTTTCTTCGCTGTTTATGGTTTTGATCCTCCCGTGCTCCCCGCCACGTTTCCTGATACCACGATTCCTGCTTTAGATGAGCAACTGGCATCATTGAAAGAGACTTGGGGGAGAGTGAGACGGGCACTGGAGGAGAGTAGTGCCATCCAGAAAACTAAGGCCGACAGACACAGGAGGCAGGCACCCGTGTATCAAGTTGGGGACAGGGTTTGGCTGTCTTCACGTAACATCAAGCTCTTAGTGCCTTCCATGAAGTTGGCTCCTAGGTATATCGGCCCCTATAAGGTTCTACGGCGACTCAACCCTGTCTCCTATGCTTTGGCGTTACCCCCCCATTTTAAGATACACAATGTATTCCATG
Organism: Leptobrachium leishanense; assembly: GCA_009667805.1. Classification (NCBI taxonomy): domain Eukaryota; kingdom Metazoa; phylum Chordata; class Amphibia; order Anura; family Megophryidae; genus Leptobrachium; species Leptobrachium leishanense. The sequence continues at coordinate 14,467 of RXON01000633.1, forward strand.
TAAACCTTTTGAAGCCGTTGTTATGTAACCGGTACACCAAAGTCCATGCTCCACCGCCTCCTGTCTCTGTGGAGGGCGAGGAGGAGTTCGAAGTTAAGGCCATTCTGGGTGCCAGGATGTCTAGGGGGTCTTTGCAGTACTTGGTCGATTGGGTGGGTTACGGTCCGGAGGATCGTTCTTGGGTACCGGCTGCGGAAGTCCATGCTCCTAGGCTAGTGAAGGCCTTCTATTTGGCGCACCCCCGTGCCCCTGGGGGTCGTCCAGTGGCCGCCCCTGGAGGGGGGGTTCTGTCACGGTGGGTCAGGGGATGGGGCGCCTGGCAGCAGCTTCCTCGCTGCTCGCTGGCCAGGCGCCGAATGTAAACGCTTCCGGGTGCGCTCACGTGGGACGCCGAGGGGCGGGGCTGGCGGTATGACGCGGACCCGCCGGTTTAAAACCCAGTCTCGCCATTACACCGGTGCCCTGACGTGGTATTCACCTCCCGCAGAGCTCTTGTGTATTTGGCTATCTCCTGTGTATGACCCTTGGCATTGGCAAACGAACCCTCCTGTGTATAACCCTGGCATTGGCAAACGAATCCTCCTGTGTATGACCCTTGGCATTGGCAAACGAATCCTCCTGTGTATGACCCTTGGCATTGGCAAACGAACCCTCCTGTGTATAACCCTTGGCATTGGCAAACGAATCCTCCTGTGTATGACCCTTGGCATTGGCAAACGAACCCCTGTGTATGACCCTGGCATTGGCAAACGAACCCTCCTGTGTATGACCCTTGGCATTGGCAAATGAACCCTCCTGTGTATAACCCCTGGTATTGGCATTTACTCTGCTCTAGGTTCTGCCCTTAACGTTGGTACCGAGGTCAGTCTATGTGGCACCCTAAGCACGCATCAGATTACCTCTGCTATTACTAAAGTCCTAGGGAGGACTTGTGATCTGTTCTGTACCCCTGTCTGGTGTTTCCCTTTCTTTATCTGTTACCTGCTTCATTGTCTATATAGCTTTGCCGACCATTCAAGGATCGGAAGAGTAGAAAGGGAACTACATCAAGAGATCAATATCTTGGTAGTCAGAAGGATTCGTGACAATACTCTATTCCATACCTCTGTCTGGTGTTACCCCTTGTTTATCTATTGCCTGGTTAATTGTCTTCCTAGTTTTGCCGACCATTCAAGGATCGGAAGGGTAGAGAGCGGTCTGCGTAAAGGGACCACACTTTTGGTAATCAGAGGGATCCGTGACAGCTAGTCTCCATGAACGTTGTATTCCTTGACACAGCGGGTACAGGTACAGAAAGTTCAGTGGGTTGACTTTTGCTGGCAGCAGGAGTGGGCACAGGAGGCCTTCTGGGTGCAGGCCTGGAAGCCTGCGGTCTCCTTGGTGCAGGCCTGGGCTCAGGTGTAGGCATCTGGATATGGGGTGCATCTCTGAGCACCTGAGTTATTCTGTCTATCCTCACATGTTTAACTCGTTCCCTACAGCTACTGAACAAGAGGTCCTTAAACTACTACGATCCTCTCATCCCACTACCTACCCCCTCGACCCCGTTCCCTCACATCTTGCCAAAACATTTCTGTTTCTCTTGTACCATCCTTGACCCACACCTTTAATCTGTCCTTAATCTCTGGGGTCTTTCCTGCTCCCCTCAAACATACCACAGTAGTCCCAATCCTAAAAAAAGCCATCTCTGGATCCAACTGCTCCCTCTAACTACCGCCCCTTTTCCCTGCTCCCTTTTGCCTCCAAACCCCTCGAAAAGCTTGTGTATGCCCGTCTGATTGACTACCTCAACATCCACTCTCTCCTTGACCCTCTGCAAATTTACTGCAAATTTTGACAAAGAAAAAAACAACTTTTTGGATATTACTTTTTTCTGTTGGGAACAAATAATTAAAACTAAATGTTTTTTTTCAATAAAACATAGTAAAAATAATTACTTATGTCCCTTCATTATGACGATCCTATAGAATGACTTTTGTTCATCTAAATTCAGTCTCTTTCTAGTGACGTGAGTTATCACGTGGTTTTGAAAACAAAACGAAAAATAGTAAAAGAGGAATATGTAGGGATACACGCAGAGATGTTGTACGTATGGTAACACTGACCGCGATGTTCATTTCCGGGATTGTCTGATGCTCATGAGTTATAAAAGCCGGCGCATGCGCATTGGACTTTTTTCGTTTCGTTTTCAAAACCACGTGATAACTCACGTCTGTAGAAAGAGCCTGAATTTAGACGAATAGAAGCCATATTATATCATAATCAAGGGATATAATTAATTACTTACAGATGGGAAACCCCTCTGCGATTGGCTGACTAGCCTAGAAACGCAACAGGTTTATTTTATATTAATTGTTTTTATATATTCTTGAAAAAATCTAACTATTTTCTGTGTTGTCCTGAATTTTTCATACATTAACCGCAACTTCGTCTTTTCTTTAATGCTGAATTTTGACATGTACTGGTTTTCTTCGGGTTACCATCAAATGGTTCTCTTATTCTGGATATGCCTATGCTCTTTTTTAATGGGGTATGGCTCTTTAGGGTTATTGGAGTTTGGTATACTTTGGTTGCTATGACAACTGGATGCACATCAACACACAACGTTGGAGTTAGGCACATGCATACAGCAATGAGGACACCATTGGAAGGTTCACACATTGGACTGGAGAGTGTCCCTACCTTTTTGTTGTTTAAATATGGGTTTCTCAAATTTTTAATGTCCTTTATAGTTCTGAGGAAAGTTCCCTTGTGAGGAACTGAAATGTTGTTTCTTAATAGACCAATAAATATGATGTTATAAGGGGAAAAAAGAGATCTGGCATCCAATTGGAGATATATATAGTGGCTAGAAAAAGTCAACACACCTCCCTGTTAAAATGTCAGGTTTCTGTCAAAAAAATTAACCCTTCACCCACAGGTTCTATTTAACCTTGAATTGCAGAGAGCTCCAGAAAGGACTCAGTCCTCGGTAAGTGACTTGATCTAATAATAGCAGTCATTTGGTGAGAAGGATAGGACCTGCTAAAAGGTCCTTTTGGCGTTTGTTGGCAACCTTAAGCAATTCATGGCCATTTATTGTCTACCAAATTTCCACCATCTTCAACAGAGTTTAAGGTTAATAATCTTGTAAAAAAATCTTGAATGAGACCCTTGAATGAGAATAAGATTTGTTGTAATCCTGAAGAATGTAAGAATTGTTGGAAGCTTTGAAGGGTTAAAATCTGATAAAATCTTTAAATCAGGGCTTGACAAAGCCAGGAGCCTGGTAGCCACTGGCTCCTAGAATTTTACTCCTGGCTCCTAAATTTCCAGTTTATTTTACCAATCTAATCCAATTACACCAATCTAAAATCTAAAAGCAGTCTTCGGCATCTAAAAAGATCTAGTTGTCAACAATGTTTTCTTCCTGTCTCCTACATTTAACCACTTCAATGCGGAGGACGCGCTCAGCGCGTCCTCCGCGTTACCGCTGGTGTGCTGAGGACGCGCTGAGCGCGTCCTCACTTTGGGGTCAGCGTTCGGCCGGGTTCCGGCCAATCGCTGGCCCCCCGGTGCGGGCTGACATCCTCAATGTCAGCCCGGCATCCGGAACCGCAGCCGCTGGAATTAGGTGTCATCGCGATGACACCTAATTCAGGCGCCCCCCAGCATGTGCGGAGGAGGCGCCTGAAAGGGAGGGGGGAGGTCCTTCGGACCTCTCTCCCTCCCGATCGGCGGCGTTGCGGGGGTTAACCCAGGCACCATTTGGAAGGGCACAGCCTGCCCTTCCAAATGGTGCCTGGCATTAACCCCTGGGGAGCTGGATCGCGAATCGGCGCTGAAAAGCACCGGTTCGCGATCCTTTCCCGGAGCTGGCCGACATCTTGGATGTCGGCCAAGCCTCCGGGAACTCCCCCTGAGGACTGGCGTCATCGTGCGTAGCACGATGACGCCAGTCCTAGAGTTAACCCCTAACTGCCACCAACGGTGGAGATAGGGAGTTCCAATGAACTCCCTATCTCCCGATCCGTGGCAGCTAGGGGTTAATGTTTGGTATGGTTGGATCGGCCGGAGCATGGCCGTTCCATCGATACCAAACACGAAAGTGAAAAAAGTTTTTAAAAATTTTTTAAATTAAAAATAAAAATTAAAAATATATTTAAAAAAAATTATAAAAAAAAAAATAAACATTTTTTTTTCTTTTTTTTGGTTCGTTAATGCAGCAATATTGTTCCCATTTCAATTATAATGTGAACAATGATGCTGCACTAAGGATTTTTGTATGCGGTGCGTTTGTAAAAATCGCGTAATTTTCCCCCAAAAAAAATGTAATGAGACCCCATCTCTAATTTTTTTAACAGCGCACCCCATACAAAATATAACCACAATTGCTCGCATGTTAAAATGTGAAAAAAAACACTTTACACGTTGTAAATTATTGAAAATACATATTTTATTGCATTTTTTGTTATAATATACAGACATGACATAACGTATACATATAATAATGACATATTATGAATCTACCGAGTCTGACGGAAAGAACGATATATAATATGTCTGGGTAATATACTAAAATAAGCCTTCAAAACATGTTTAAACATGATGAGCAAAACCGGTAAAAATGACCTCAGCACAGAGGTGTGAAAAGCCTCAGCAGCGAAAGGGTTAAAGTAAATAATTCCAGCCCTGGTGTATGTATTTACAGTGGGGCAAAAAAGTATTTAGTCAGCTACCAATTGTGCAGGTTCTCCCACTTAAAAAGATGAGAGAGGCCTGTAATTGTCATCATAGGTACACTTCAACTATGAGAGACAAAATGAGAAAAAAAAATCAGAAAATCACATTGTCTGATTTTTAAAGAATTTATTTGCAAATTATGGTGGAAAATAAGTATTTGGTCACCTACAGTACAGTACAAACAAGCAAGATTTCTGGCTTTCACAGACCTGTAACGTCTTCTTTACCTGTATGAATGGCATCTGTTTGAACTTGTTATCAGTATAAAAGACACAACCTCAAACAGACACACTCCAAACTCCACTATGGTCAAGACCAAAGAGCTGTCGAAGGACACCAGAAACAAGATTGTAGACCTGCACCAGGCTGGGAAGACTGAATCTGCAATAGGCAAGCAGCTTTGTGTGAAGAAGTCAACTGTGGGAGCAATCATTAGAAAATGGAAGACATACAAGACCACTGATAATCTCCATCAATCTGGGACTCCACGCAAGATCTCACCCCATGGGGTCAAAATGATCACAAGAACGGTGAGCAAAAATCCCAGAACCACACGGGGGGACCTAGTGAATGACCTGATCCAGAAGAGGATTGGGAGAATGTCATATGGTCAGATGAAACCAAAGTAGAACTTTTTGGTAAAAACTCAACTCGTCGTGTTTGGAGGAGAGAGAATGCTGAGTTGCATCCAAAGAACACCATACCTACTGTGAAGCATGGTGGCGGAAACATCATGCTTTGGGGCTGTTTTTCTGCAAAGGGACCAGGACGACTGATCCGTGTAAAGGGAAGAATGAATGGGGACATGTATCGTGAGATTTTGAGTGAAAACCTCCTTCCATCAGCAAAAGCATTGAAGATGAAACGTGGCTGGGTCTTTCAGCAGGACAATGATCCCAAACACACCGCCCAGGCAGCGAAGGAGTGGCTTTGTAAGAAGCATATCAAGGTCCTGGAGTGGCGTAGCCAGTCTCCAGATCTCAACCCCATAGAAAACCTTTGGAGGGAGTTGAAGGTCCGTGTTGCCCAGCGACAGCCCCAAAACATCACTGCTCTAGAGGAGATCAGCATGGAGGAATGGGCAAAAGTACCAGCAACAGTGTGTGAAAACCTTGTGAAGACTTACAGAAAACATTTGACCTCTGTCATTGCCAACAAAGGATATATAACAAAGTATTGAGATGGACTTTTGATATTGACCAAATACTTATTTTCCACCATAATTTGCAAATAAATTCTTTAAAAATCAGACAATGTGATTTTCTGGATTTTTTTTTCTCATTTTGTCTCTCATAGTCTCTCTCATCTTTTTAAGTGGGAGAACCTGCACAATTGGTGGCTGACTAAATACTTTTTTGTACCACTGTATATATGAGGTCTGTTGTGTGTGTGGGTCTGTGTCTGCAGTGGGTAAATAGGGTGTCCAATGACAAGAGCAAAGAAAATAAGTAAACAAATAAAACAATCACAACGTCACAATGTACAGATGTTAACACAAATCCGCAAACACCAGAGTGGCCAAACTGATATTAGAAGCAACAGTTTACACTTCTAGGCTCAAAAAAGTAGCCAAAAGACCACATGCACAAAAAAAACCAAACAGCAAAAAGCACCAGGTAACAAAGTGATAAATAAATAGAAGCAGGAGGCGGAGCTAGCTGTGGAAGCGAGCAGCAGCATTTTGGAGGAGCTCTGTGTCTACCACGGATTTTATTGCTTTTTTCGCCGTTTGCACTGCCCTGTGAGCTTCCCGGTTGGCTAGAGGGATCCTGGAGAGTTGAGGTACCTGATTTAGCCCTGAGTTTCGTGCCCGGGACAGATTGCTGCCGGCAGCGTGATTTGGGCCTAGTCACAGCGGCCATCTTGGAAGCCTACTCGAGGCGTATTGAGATTCCCTCACCGCCCTGTGACCTCGTGCCAGCCCAGCATCTCCGGAACCATGCCTACCGGTCGTTCCCAGCGACGGGCCCCCCGACAGAGGGACATTCGGGATGTTTGCGAGGTGGGTCCGCTTTTACGGGACTGACTGCTTCTTCCTCCCTCCCCTGGGCTATGGCTCCTCGGAGGCTGACAGCGACTATGAACCTCAGGGGGGTATTACTGGGATGCCCTGGCTTGCCCCGCAGTCACCGGCGTCTGACTCCCGACCCCTCTCGGCGGCTGCTAGGAAACGGGCACAGAAGAAGAGAAAATCAGCAATGCGGACATCGTCCGGGGCAACGCCGGACACAGAGGATATTTTTGATGGGGACCCGACTGAGATTCCCCTTACCTCCGCCAGTAATAGTGTGACCTCGGATCATCGGTCTGCAGTGGGGACGGGACTTCGACAGCAACAGGTGCAGGAGGAGGACGACCATCTCCCTCTCCACGAAGGGGGATCTCCGCAGGATCTTGGAGGAGCTTCGGGTGATACGTGAGGTGTGGCAGCCTGAGGTGGCGGCGGTCCGCACGGAGATAGCGGCGATGCGTGCTCAGGTGAAGGTGGTACAGGAGACGACTTCTGCTGTGACAACGGAACAAACTCACCTGTCTGGTCAGGTTGCTGGTTTGCGATACCAAGTCGAACTTCTGACACGCTCTGTGGAGATGCTTGAAACGAGACACAGACGCCGAAACATCAGGGTCAGGGGTGTCCCGGATCTATTACCTCCGACGCTCTGCCGTCCTACGTGACTCGTCTTGTGCTTCAGGTCACGGGGCTTTCCCCTGACACACCTGACATGCTTGGGTCGGTGTTTCGGGTCAGGAGACCTGCGACGAACCCACCTGGGGCTCCTCGAGACGTCGTAGTGGCCTTCCGTGAAGTGGCTTTCAAGGTCAAGGTTATGTCTGCTCCGGGCGCGAGGGATCCCGTACGCTTTGAGGGCTCCACTCTGGCCCTGTATCATGATCTCCCATTCCAGACCCTGATGGCTCGCAGGCGTTTTCGTGAAGTGACATCAGTTCTTCGCCGACAGGGTGTCCGATATCGCTGGGGTCTGGCAGGAGCTTTGGTGGTGACCCACGCAAATGTCCCCTATACCATCACGGATCCCGCGGTGGCTTGGATTGACCTTGCGGCTGCGGGCCTCTCACCGGATCCTCCGGACCCTCGACCGGATTGAAGGCTGGTTTCTATGCCCTCTACCTCTCCAGGTCTGAGCTTTACTGAATTACACCCCCTCCCTGCATTTCTCTATATGCTTACGTGTCCCTGGTCTCTAGCTTGGCCTAGTGCCTGGACTTTCAGGACGGTTCGTAATTTGTTTTGATCAGTCCCAGCCTGCATTGCATAGGGCTTTTGCTTTTTTGCCTGCACATGGTACTTTCTGCCTTTTTACTTATTTTTTACCGCCCTGTCCTTCTTTGCGACGCATGTTTTTTGACCAGCTGACCGTAGTTACCTTGGCCGGCCTTAAGTGGCTGCATTTATATATGTTTGATTTCCCACCTTGATGAGACCCCCCGTCTAGGGGATGTTTTCTGCTAACATATTGCTATCCTTAGATTTTTTCGATTCGCTGTTTTTACGATGACACTTTTTTGGCCATGTGTGGTTTCCGTTGCTTGTTATGTCTTCTTGTTTGGCCCTGCGAGGTCATCCATTATTTTACAGTATGATGTAATGCTGACTTATTTCAAAATAAAAAACTTTAAATTTAAAAAAAAATAAAATAAATAGAAGCAGCTAAAATCATAATTTGGGACAGTACAAACCAACTCCCAGATGCAGAGGCAAGGTTCCCAACGTTTCAGTGAGGATTCGCCTTTTTCAAGGTATACCTTGATAAAGCCGAATCCTCGCCGAAACGTTGGCTCCTAACTTTTGTACCTGGCTCCTAGATTCAAAGCAAATTTGTCAAGCCCTGCTTTAAATGTTTAAATGTATAAAGGTGCTGTTTTTGTCTATTGAGTGTGTTGATTGGAGTGCTCTCTTCCTGGTTTCTCTTATTACGTTGTCTTGAGATAATCCCATACTGAGTGCTTGAGAGAGAGAGAGAGAGAGAGAGAGAGATCATCAGGACTCAGGAGTAGAGCACAAAACTCAGCAAATAAACAGATCTTATTTAAAAGGGCCTAGGGTACAAAACCTTAAAAAATCTTAAATTGTAATCACGCAAAATAATGCTCAATCTGATAAACTACTTAAAATTAAATCCACTTTTAAATATGAAAGAATAGATAAGGATTTAGCCAAAATCATGGATATTCCGAACACTTTGGGTAAACCATTGTCCTCCACATATTTGGGGAGTTGGGAAAAAGAATTGGCAGTTAAATTCTATTTAAGTGAATGGAATGGAACTTTTTTAAAATCATGAAATCTATTTACTCATTAAACCTGGTCGAAACCCAATTTCAAATAAATAATCACTGGTATTTAGTCCCCAAAAGACTTCAATACATTCTATCCCATAAGTTCGCCCCTATGTTGGAGATGCAATGATGAAGTAGGCTCATTTCTACACATTTGGTGGTAACGTGAGGGCGTCAGTAGCACTTGGGATAAAATGTTTAACTTAGTTAAGACTCCTTGTGAAGTTTACTAACGCACAAACCCAACAACCGCCTAACTTCATATGAAATGTCCACAACTCACTAATAGTTTGAATTTTTTTATAACTCCCTGCTTCATTGCTCTAAAAATAAATGTAGCTAGAAGTTGGAAATTAACAGTTACATTTATAGGTATTTATAAAGCGCTAAAAAGTTCCGTAGCTCTGTACAATGGGTATTAACAAGTCCCCAACAGTGGCAACCTGTTATTAATCAAATAAAAACTCAAATAAAAATGGGATGAGAAATTGGACTAGTTTATAATAACTCTCCGAAAAATCTTACGTCCTCAGTATATTGGGAAAAGCGTCCAGACACTTATTTGGAGACCGCTACAGCATATTAAGATTGCCCTGTTCATTGAAATATTGAAACAATAAATACCTAGACCTGTTGGCTCATTTGAACCTGTGTTCACTAAAATGAAATGTTGATTAATGTATGAATTTTTTTAAATTATGTACATCTTATTTGTGTATTTTTGTAAAAAAACAATAAAAAAAAACAAACGAAAAAACTTAAATGGGTTGAGAAATGTTGAAATGCTGGAAGGGTTATGAGTTATTAGAATCTATTAGGGGTTACATTTTAATAAAATCTCTAGACTGTAAGCTCCTATGAGCAGGGCCCTCTACACCGCTTGTTTCCTTTCTATGTCCATTTATATGTATTTCGTTCCCTTTGGTTATTGTAAATGCTGCGGAAACTGTTGGCGCTATATAAATGATGACAATGATAATAATAATGTTTGAATATATAGGCTACTGTTGATATCTTTGAATTTGTTGGCTGGCGTGCTCTTCTCCCTATGAGCTGTTTTATTGTCTCTGTGCTTAGTAAAGGTTGAGTGCTGCCCTCCCGGTGTGTTTTTTATATATATAATATTGTTTTGTATCTTTGACTTGGTATACAGTAATTATTTATTTAAGCTATTATATTAAACTCATTCTATTAAACTGAATCCTGAAAAGTACAGGAAGCCAATGGAGGGACTGGCAGAGGGGGAGGTGTATCTGGTGAGAAAAATAAGCCTGGCCCCTGCATTCAATACAGTTTGCAAAGGGGCAATACAGGCATTGGGGAGGCCAATACGGAGCGAATTGCAGTAATTACATCAAAGACTAAAGTGTAGGAAATTTCAGCTGGTGTCCCATGATTTAAAAAAAACAATAAGCAAATTAACAATATTTTAATTTTGATAACTCTCTGAATAACAATTTCCCTGTAAAAGTTCTATTTTGCCGCGTATTTAATAGCTAGCATTACATCCCATGTTTCAAATAAATGTTTTGATATGTTTCTCCACCAAAAGTGTTTGGTAGTGAAGAGGTTAAAGTGGTACAAGAAACTTAACTTGTTGTCCTGTGATCTGACTCTGTGACATCACAGTGCTGTGACATCACTCTATACAGGTATAAAATGAGCAGGTTCTAAAACATTCAGTGTAGTGAGTGAGGTGGCTTTTCAGTGCATAGACTTTGTTTTGCTCTTGAAAAAGTATTTGTGTTTTTGCAGCACTAACATCTTCTGCAGCGCAGTTCGCGCCTGGCGAACACTATCAAGCTCAGGCAAATCTACTGCGCGCAGTAACTTTTGAGAAATCTCTTCCGGCCGGCGTTCCCGAGCCAAAATGAAGATCGATTTCTGGATATTTATAATATTTCTGCTCCAGCTTCAGACATGTGAGTAACCATTATAGAACGGTTATATATTATTTATTTATCCATATATATATTTATACTCATCCTGTTTTCTCGCTATAACATTATTATGTAGATTTTCATTTTTCCAATGAGATTTGGAAAAAATAACATAATTGCACCTATTTATCAGATAGATTCCTCTCCTACAGGAATATATATCATGACCCCAGCAAACATATCTGTAAATAGGTCAGAAATGATAATCCCCTGGTTCTGAGAGTGACGGACTCCTGGAAGGAATTAAATATCTTAGTCTGTAAGACGTAAAATAAAAAATAAATAGTTTTAAAAACTAGGATTGCAGGGACAGAGCAGTAATTACTCTAATAAACCAAGCTGCTATGGGGCTTAATGTGTCCAGTTAAATGGATAGTCCCAAAATGCATCTCTGTAAATTCCCAGGCACTTGAAATGACTTTCTAGCATTTTCATTATTTGTATCATGCTGTTATTGTACTATTTTTGATCATTATTATTACTATTTATGATTGCAAAACATTAATTGAAACTCTAGATTTTTTTTTTAAAAATCACTCCCGAGGATTTAACTGTGTACATTTGAATGCAACCAAAACTAATACTGTTACCGGAGTCAATCAGGTTCACTTCATTAACGGCGCCGGACCAGACACAAGCAAGGATTGTCCAAACACGAGTCTCTTTAGGAAAGGCAAGATCTTTATTGTGTCGTCACACAAGTGCTCACACAGGATTGAATCTCTAAGAGTGAGCCCCTCTTTCACCCCGTGCAAGGGTCTTATACTAAAAATACGTAATTAGTACATCCCAATTAGCCCACCTCCCGCTGACACGTTATTCTTCCCCACGTGGGTTAATACCTCCCATCATTAGCATAAACACAAAGAACATTCCACATTTTACTCTAAATTGATACACTTCATGTTAGTTTGACAGTATGTGATTTGTTTGTGCTGTCTTTCTCCGGCCAGCACCTCCCTCCCTGTTGGCTTTGTTTATTCAGATAGCCAGAGACCTAGTCTGGTTTCTGTGCTCCCTTTGTTCTCTGGCCCGGCGTCCTGACCTTGCTTCATTCATAAATCTTCTTATGTCCCTTATGCCAAGAGCTGGCCGGATCCTGCCTGGGTTTCTTGTTAGCTTTTCTAATCTACCACGCATTCCTTAAATTCTACGTGAGCTCAGCTCTTTTCTTCTAAATGAAATCTATTCTATTTACTTGGTGAACCAATATTCTGGACAAGATGGCTGCCTGGCTTATGGTAGCAACCATCTTTCAGCCTGGTTCTCCTTCAATACATATATATATTTATATATATTCGTAGACCTACATTGTGTCAAAAAAGCAGTCCTTTAACTTTGGGGTTAAATGTGCTCCAGATTGTGCCCCAAACGTTAAGTAACCTTAACATTTTAATTCTATTAACTCTCAGAACAACAAATTCTTTGCAAAAATTCTATTTTGCCCCTTATTTAATCGCTAACATTTATATGAAGCATGGGATGGAATGCTACGATAATATTATTTTCCACCAAAAATGATGGTAGCGAAGGGGTTAAAAAAGAAACTTAACTTGGTGTCCAGTGAACTGACTGAGCCTCTGTGACATCACAAAGCTATGATGTCACACTCAATCCAATAAACAATGAGGTTGTGGAAAGCTTTGGTGTTCCGTGATCTGACGGAACCTCTGTGACTTCACAGTGCTATGACATTACTCTCTATACAGGTATAAAATGAACAAGTCCTAAAAAGTCAGTGTAGTGAGTGAGAGTGGCTTTTCAGTGCAGAGACTCATATTTTTGCATCTGTAAAAGAATTTGTGTTGATATAGTGCTAACATATTCTGCAGCACAGTACGTGCCAGGTGAACACTATCAAGCTCAGGCAAATCTACTGTGCGCAATTACTGTTGAGAAATCTCTTCTGGCCGGCGTTCCCGAGCCAAAAGGAAGATTGATTTCTGGATATTAATTTTTTTTTTTGCTCCAGCTGCAGACATGTGAGCAAACATTATAGAATTTAGAGATTATTAATTTATCAGTATTTTTTTACCTGTCCGGTTATTCTGAAAAATATTATTCTCCTCTCTCCCTTCTGCCAAATAATTTTCTATGTTTCTTCTCAGTCCGAGACATATTAACCTGCATAACAGTATTGTATAATTAAATTAGAAAGCAAAACAATGCTTGGCAGCACTTTTCATGTGGTTCCTTCAAAAAGCAAATAAAAATAATATACATAATACATAGGCAAGGACATTGTTACATACCTGAAAACATTGGGGTACAAAGTGCTTTTTACAAAGCTTTACCATGCATGAAAAGTGATTCCCAGAATGAAAATGCATTTTATGTCAATCAGATTTATTTACCGTGTCTTGTTAATTATTTGCTTTTTAGAACAATGTGTATATAATAAGTAATTCCATTATAAAGGGACAAAACTAAATATCGTCACTCAGAGGCGTTCTGGGGCATCAGTTCAGGATTATAAATGAAAAAGTTTTGTTTTTTTCAAAAGTTCAACTTTATAAGTAAAGGACAGATAATAAAGCCACATTACTATTACAACCACAGCTGTAACGCACAACAGTTTTCATGGCGATATGTTCAGCTAAATAGATTCTCGTGTACAAACATCTACTAGCCAAATTCCTTCTACATGAAAAAATTGTACAAAGAAGCAAGTAAAATATAATGAATTATTAAAATAATAAATATAAAATGCTATTGACACTTTCTAGGCAGCACAAAATTATAAAAGATCCAAACAATCCAAAACTATGAGAGTGAAATTAATCAAAATAAATCATTTCTAATACAAACAAAATAATCCTTATTGACAGTTACCCCTATTTAGAGGATATGATCCATTTAAATTATAGATAACAACCAAAAACTCGGATAAAAATGACCCTTAACTCCTGTTAAAATCAGTGACTTTTCCATTGTGTCGTTTTTATCGTCAGCGAGAAGGGTGTGACTTTGTGATAGTCAACTGTCCTATAGTGTCCCTTCAGCGTGTTTACCTGAGAACCAACAACATAAAGCTAAATTGTGAACCACTACAAAATCCATAGAATGAATTATTTGTTGCATGTAGATGACATCGTGTTTCATGTCTGTGCTTTTCCTCTCTGCAGGCTCTGGGCTGGAAGTGACGGTTCCCAGTAACCCTGAAACTGGGATGGCAGGATCCTCCGTTGTTGTCCCCTGCATCTACAGCCTTGATTTTAACAAAATGGAACCAAAGTTACTGCATGTACGTTGGATATTTCGTGACAAGGTACTGTTGATGTTTTCAAAGAAAGAGCTGACATCGTATGGACGGGCAACATTGGACAAGGAGGCTGCCATGAATGGAAATGTATCTCTGCTGTTGTATGGCCTCAAAGTCGAGGACGAAGGAACGTACACCTGTTCTGTGGAGTACATTGGCGAGTTACATGTAAAGGAAGTCCAGCTACGTGTTCAAGGTAAAAATGGACTTATCCCACCACCCACATTTTACTCAGAATGTAATAAGGTTATACTGTGTCAGGGTTGCACGTAGCGGTGGCAGCGTTGGAACCAATATGCAAGATGTACCTATAGCTGAGCGGTATGATAGCGTAGCAATATCTCCAGGCAGAGATCGAGGGGTTAAAGCATGCAGCGTAGTAATATATCCAGGCAGAGGTCGAATGGTTAAAGCAGGCAGCGTAGTAATATATCCAGGCATAGGTCAGAATCACGGTCTCAGGAAACAAGTAAATCACAGCGCAACAGACTAGAATAAACTAGTACTGAACTATCAGCCAGGCGACTCTTTATGGGGAACCTCCCGGGCGGTCTCTGATGATGTGTGGACTGCCGTCGGCCGTTCTGAGCGTCCCAGCGTATAACGTTCTCTGCTAGCCCGGGAAAACGTGCGCACGCGCGGTTCACTCTGCAGCTTGGCCACGAGGGAGGAGGATTGATGGACGCTACGAGCGTCGGAATGCCCGCCAGCGCCCGGGACTGGAGCGTAACCCAGGAGCGGCGGTAGGGATCCCTGACATACTGAGATCAAAATAATAATAAGATAATGGTTATATCACTATATCAGTTTTAAGCCACCATGGCTCTGGTGTTACTTTTCAGGCAACTAGATGGAATATATTCTTTATCGTAGAAGACACTCTGGCTGATCCTTTATATATTATCCATGTAGCTTATTAATGGGGGTTCAGGCTTTAAGGTACATCTGTCATGTCCAAAAGGTGTTGGGCTCATTTGAAAGGTAAATTCTTTAAAAATTATTTGTTAGATTTTATTTATTTGCCATCACAAATAATAGAGAACAGAAATTCCATTAAAAGATTTGCTTTCACTTCTATGGAACTTGTAGCTAGGGGTGACTGACGACTTTTAGGAAAGAGCAGTCCTACAGGACAGCCCTCCGCTCACATGGTGCACCCAATTGAATGTCAGCACATTGACGGACGTCACCACTGAGGACCAGTAATGCAGCATTGTGATACTGTGCTCAGCAAACTCCGACCACATTGAGGGAAATATTACAATGTCCAGTGCTGAAACCATGGACGTAGGGGCTGTGATATCTCAAGAAATTAGATATCTTAATGATCTTTAAGACGAATCCATCCCCCGATGGGATATCACATCCAAAGTGCACCTGATCAGAAAAGGTGCACTATAAACAGTATTGTATCATTTCATTGTTTTATAGCAAGTCGATAAATTCCATATTACTTTAATTTACCTGTATGTTATTCTCTTTAACAGCTTCTCCATCAGTTGAAGTAACCATGTCCTCAACCAAGTCGGATGATAAGATGAACCTTGACTGCTTGGTGAAAGGTTTCTATCCGAAGGAGGTTAATGTGACTTGGTACCGAAACGGTGAGATTGTCAACAACGGCGTAATCACCAGTGAGCCTCGGAAAGAGGGAAACGGCACCTACGACGTTAACAGCACTCTGGTCATCATCTCATCTAAGATCAAGAAGGATGAGCTGGCTGAGTGCCGAGTGGAACACGTATCTATGGCAACACCAATTAAAGAACATTTCGTACTGACACAGATAGGTGAGAACAACTTTTTGCAGATTTTTACAGTAATTTCACGTCCATATCAACAGAAAGGAAATCCAGCTTTAGCACAGAACTCACAGCAGACTCTAAACCATATAGACTGATGTAGAAAAGAAAGCACTCACCTCCTGAGTAATCCATGTCACAGGTTCCACACAGACCGAGGTGGCTCAAACTCTATAAGCTATTCAAAACACAAGGAGAACAAGGTACTCTGGTTGGATCATAAAGGAGCTTTATTGCATGGATGCCATCACAATGTTTTGACTCGGGCCTGAGCTAAAATCTAGTGATGGCATCCATGCAATGAAGCTCCTTCACAATTAACAGATTGTCGGTATTTCTAGTGTTTTCTACAAAACATATTGTATGAAAAATACACACATTGTGATGATTTTTACAGATGCAATCATTTACCACATTCACAAACAAAATTATTTGAAATAAAGAAGGAATGATGTTGATGCTGAGTGTTTTCTTTTTACAGGTCTCAAGAGGAACTCCGTTACTCTGGTTTCCATCAGCACAGTAACCGTATTTCTCGTTATGGCCCTGTGTCGTGGCTTATATTGGGCTCTTTGCAACAGACTGAAATGTAAGAGGAGGGTTTTGAACGGCTTAGTTAACAGCAATGTGGTAATAACAAAATAATGGTGTATAGGGTTTAAGATTCCAACTTCTTCTTCTTCTTTTTTCTTCAAGCCAAATCCAATGTTGTGGATGAAGAATCTGTTAAACCTGCAGTGGAGCCTGAAGCAGGTGAGTGGACTCAGTCATGTGCAATGTGTTGGCAAAATTATTTATTTATTATTTTAGGTTCCATTATACTCTAGGATTTTGTACAGGAGCAATAAACATTTAATTAAGTATAACGCTTGCAATGATAGGCCCAGGTTTATTTTCCAATTTTTTTGTACGTTGACCTTTGAAGCTCCTTTTTCTGGACTATAGTCTCGGCTAGAAGACCAACGAGTTGTGGCCCTACAGTAATTGCAAAATGTATAAGTCTGTGTATGAGGATCAGTGTGGACTGATATGTGCTCGATTAATACACAAATTAGTTCTATGCAACAAAAATAATTTCCATATCCTTTTTCTTAAAACAATTCTATTCATTCCATTTTTGTTACAGAGCTGCTGAAGTGCCCAAGGATGGGAGAAATTATGGTACCACGTATGGTAAATGGCACTAAGGCATTTTTGCAGTGCACTATTTCTGGATACTGCCCCGAAAATCTGAACGTCACCTGGCTGTGGATGAAACCTGGCACACAACAGCTCTTGTCGGTTTCTCCAAGTGACAACAAGACGGCAACTGTGGAGATAAAGCGAGAGAAAGATAAGACCTATACCTGCACAGCATGTCTGTCCATCAACGTGTCTGTGTCAGGTGAAAATTCTGCGCAGTACGTCTGCCAGGTCGAACATCCCAGTCTTGAGAGGCCCCTGCAGAAAAGAACCGGAAAACTCCAAGTGATAGGTAGATCTTGTGTAAAATAAGGCCAGAGCTGGCGTCACCATATAATGCAGCTTAGTCAGTCCTCATTGTATATGGACAGTGTTATCGATAAGGGAATATAAACATGTGACTCCCTCACATCGATGGTCTTCTGTTGCTAATTATTTTTTTCTTCATATTTTTAGGGATTCCAGTGATTAAAGTGAGACGCGAAACTAGGAGAAAGAAAACATATCTGACAGCAGTAATTGAGGGCATTTTCCCACTAAATTTTACAATCAAGTGGAGTCGGATGAAAAATAACAAGCTTGTCGACTACCCGGAGCCTGATAAACAGAAAAAATCATCTATTAACATAGACGGGACTTATAATGTAATCAGCAGCATTAAAGTCGAGCAAAGCCGGGCTAGAAAATCTAAAAGTTTCAAAGTGACAATAAACCACGAATCACTGGAATCTCCCATACAGCAAACGATCCTCCGTGAGGAAGGTATGTGACATTAAGTGTTTATATTCTAATATGCAAAGCTCACATAGTACGAGAAAGAGTTTAAGGCAGAATTTAGGGGTTTTCCCACTAATTCTACAGAGTGTGACAACCTCGTATCAAACGCCGGAAAATCAGGGATTTTGAAGGCCACACATGTGCGTTAATTCAGTACCTGTTTATAGGCATCCCCTGATTGTCTCCTCAGCAGCTTGTCAGCATGGTGTAAATTTTCACCAGTAGGACATGGCCCCTTTTGGTTACATTACTTTCGGTGACGATGAAAATCATGCCATGTCCCACCCTCTGTCACGATCTCTGTATGTGGCAGGTCTGGGACTGTCAATACTTGTCATTCTGACAGTGTTCAGGTTTGTGGAAGAACAGTTTATATCTCAAAGTCCATCAGCTTCAACAGGGTGTCTGAGTTTATTTGGAGAGAATTATTTCATTCTAGTAGCTATGAATTACTGAGCAGTGATGCTGACTCCAGTCTATAATTTGTAAGTGTTGACAGACAGAACATAGGACAAAATATATGAGCAAAGTAAGGATATTTAGATTAAAAAAATGGCGTTGCTTCAACTTAATTGAGAAATCCTGCATTAGTAATGACATTTAAATGGTCAGACAGGTTTGTAGTGTATTGTAATTATCAGTGGACGCTCTCTGTTGAGGCCTTTGGAAAGAATCAAATGAGGGGCCACTCTTTTTTTGCAAAAAGAATGTAGAATTTAGCCCAAATTGTAAATTAATGTTCAAAGATTAATAAATACTAATAAATTAAGGTTGGTGTATTTGTGTTGATGTCTGATGCATATTGACATTCCATGCAATCAGGCCCAGGTTTGAGCAAGGCCTTGGGCGATGACCCATTGAGCCTAATTATAGTACCACCTCTGATAGTCATAGTAGTAATAGTAATTGAAATGAATTTCTCTTCCAGGTGTTTATTACCTCCTTACCGAGAACGGGAGAAATCGGTTGCCTTAGACGTCAGAAGAGGAAAGCCACTAAACACGGATCAGGCAATAAAAGTAAGAATATTATCTTTAATTATTAATATTATTTATTAAGCGCCAACACATTCCGCAGTGCTGTAGAAGGTGTAATGGGTAAAGACAGGAGAATTCTACAATACATACAGGAGGCAGGTCAGTATTCCTGCCTTCAGATACAGGAGGACATGAGGGCCCTATTCGCGTGGGAACTTACAATGTAGATGGGTGAGGGGGAGAGAAACAGGAGGGGAGGATTTAAAATGAGTCATTATTTAAATCCTCTTAAAATTACCACTATGAATACTTAAACTGACTATATGTTAAAGAACAAAACATCTATACATCATGTGAGTGGTGTCTGTGACTGTATGTTGTTTAAGTGAATTTAAATGTTCATTAAAATATTTTTTTAAAGAGCATGGGTACGAAGCAGGGGCGGGGGCAGGGGGGGAATGGCCCCTGGGCATTAAAATGGCCATTTGCAGCAGCTGCTCTGTTACTTTCTAATGAGACCAGCCGACTTCTACACACCGCGGCCAGCCAGTCTCATTACCAGGAAGTGCAGGGCCAGGGACAACTCCCACAGTCCTCATTAGCCAATCACAGAACATTGCTCCCTGGCCAGATATCCCTCATTAGGCAGCTTTGTAGATGATCTAGGTTTTTGCCTCTGTGGCTCAAATGGTAGCAGCAACTGCTTAGAGAGCAGGGAGGTCCTGAGTTCAATTCCAAGCAGGTTATGTATGATTTTTTTTTTTTTTTTCTAAAACATCTACCTCTTCACAATTAGTATAATGCTGCTATTATCTATACTATAAAAGGATAAGCTAAAAACTGTCCGTCGCCAAAAACCCTACTGCGCATGCGCGACGGACAATTTGAAAGCGGCCGTTAGAACACACAGGTAGCTGCGCGTGCCGGCGCCGTGACAAAAAAACAAAAAAAAACGGCACGAGCCGCGCGCAGCTACCCGTGTGTTTACACGGCCAGATGCCCCGATCCTCCAGCGGTGACCGTCCTCCGGCTGCCGGCGGGCCTCCAGGCTCAGGCGAGCCCCGGCTCGGTTTGCCTACAGGCCCAGCCGAGCCGGGGACTCGCCTAAGCCTAGAGGCCCGCCGAGCAGCCAGCGGCAGCCGGAGAAGGTCACCGCTGGAGGATCGGGCCAAAGTTCCCAAAACATTGTCCCCTAAATCGGCCCTGAGCTCCAGCGGAGACCTCCTCCGGCTGCCGCTGGCTGCTCGGCGGGCCTCTAGGCTTAGGCGAGCCCCCGGCTCGGTTTGGCCTACAGGCCCAGCCAAGCCGGGGACTCGCCTAAGCCTAGAGGCCGCCGAGCAGGCCGCCGGCAGCCGGTCACCGCTGGAGGATCGGGGCCGAAGTTCCCAAAACACACATAACCCCATAAGTCGGCCCTGAGCTTGAGCGGACACCTCCTCCGGCTGCCGCTGGGTGCTCGGCGGGCCTCTAGGCTTAGGCGAGCCCCGGCTCGGTTTGGGCCTACAGGCCCAGCCGAGCCGGGGACTCGCCTAAGCCTAGAGGCCCGCCGAGCAGCCAGCGACAGCCGAGGACGGTCACCGCTGGAGGATCGGGGCCAAGTTCCCAAAACATTGTCCCCTAAATCGGCCCTGAGCTCCAGCGGAGACCTCCTCCGGCTGCCGCTGGCTGCTCGGCGGGCCTCTAGGCTTAGGCGAGCCCCCGGCTCGGTTTGGGCCTACAGGCCCAGCCAAGCCGGGGACTCGCCTAAGCCTAGAGGCCCGCCGAGCAGGCCGCCGGCAGCCGGTCACCGCTGGAGGATCGGGGCCGAAGTTCCCAAAACACACATAACCCCATAAGTCGGCCCTGAGCTCCAGCGGACACCTCCTCCGGCTGCCGCTGGGTGCTCGGCGGGCCTCTAGGCTTAGGCGAGCCCCCGGCTCGGTTTGGGCCTACAGGCCCAGCCGAGCCGGGGACTCGCCTAAGCCTAGAGGCCCGCCGAGCAGCCAGCGACAGCCGGAGGACGGTCACCGCTGGAGGATCGGGGCCAAAGTTCCCAAAACATTGTCCCCTAAATCGGCCCTGAGCTCCAGCGGAGACGTCCTCCGGCTGCCGCTGGGTGCTCGGCGGGCCTCTAGGCTTAGGCGAGCCCCCGGCTTGGTTTGGGCCTATAGGCCCAGCCGAGCCGGGGACTCGCCTAAGCCTAGAGGCCCGCCGAGCAGCCAGCGACAGCCGGAGGACGGTCACTGCTGGAGGATCGGGGCCAAAGTTCCAAAACATAGTCCCCATAATCGGCCCTGAGCTCCAGCGGTGACCTCCTCCGGCCGAGCAGGCTGCTAGGCGGGCCTCCAGGCTCAGGCGAGCCCCCGGCTTGGTTTGGGCCTACAGGCCCAGCCGAGCCGGGGACTCGCCTAAGCCTAGAGGCACGCCGAGCAGCCAGCGACAGCCGGAGGAGGTCACCGCTGGAGCTCAGGGCCTAAATTCCCAAAACATACTCCACCAAATCGGCCCTGAGCTCCAGCGGTGACCTCCTCCGGCCGAGCGGGCTGCTAGGCGGGCCTCCAGGCTCAGGCGAGCCCCCGGCTTGGTTTGGGCCTACAGGCCCAGCCGAGGACTCGCCTAAGCCTAGAGGCCGGCCGAGCAGCCAGCGACAGCCGGAGGAGGTCACCGCTGGAGCTCAGGGCCTAAATTCCCAAAACATACTCCACCAAATCGGCCCTGAGCTCCAGCGGTGACCTCCTCCGGCCGAGCAGGCTGCTAGGCGGGCCTCCAGGTTCAGGCGAGCCCCCGGCTTGGCTTGGGCCTACAGGCCCAGCCGAGCCGGGGACTCGCCTAAGCGTAGAGGCCGGCCGAGCAGCCTGCTCGGCCGGAGGAGGTCACCGCTGGAGCTCAGGGCCGATGTTGCCTAACACATACTCACCTACATCGGCCCTTAGCTCCTCCAGCGATGGCGGTCCCGCTTGCAGCATCCTCTCTCTCTCCGTTGTTCGCCGGAATGACGTCATCCTGGCGAGCAACGGAGAGAGAGAGGACGCTGGAAGCGGGACCGCCATCGCTGGAGGAGCTAAGGGCCGATGTAGGTGAGTATGTGTGGAACCGGTGGAGGACTCGAGGCTGATGTAGGTGAGTATGTGCTCTACACACACACACCCTGCTTGCTCGGCCGGTATCCAAGCTTAGGCGAGCCCCCGGCTTGGCTTGGGCCTAGAGGCCCTGCCGAGCCGGGGACTCGCCTGAGCATGGAGGCCGGTCGAGTTGCATGCTCGGGCGTCCTCCAGGCTCAGGCGAGTCCCCGGCTCGGCTGGGCCTCTAGGCCCACGCCAAGCCGGGGGCTCGCCTAAGCTTGGATACCGGCCGAGTAAGCAGGGTGGGTGTGGAGAGCACATACTCACCTACATTAGCCCTGAGCTCCAGCGGTGACTGTCCTCCGGCTATCGCAGGCTGCTCGGCCGGCCTCCAGGCTCAGGCGAGCCCCCGGCTTGGCTTGGGCCTACAGGCCCAGCCGAGCCGGGGGCTCGCCTAAGCCTGGAGGCCGGCCGAGCAGCCTGCGACAGCCACCGCTGAGGCTCCGGGCCAATGTAGGGGGATGTTGCCTACACATACTCACCTACATCGGCCCTTAGCTCCTCCAGCGATGGCGATCCCGCTTCCAGCGTCTTCTCTCTCTCTCCGTTGGTCGCCGGTATGACGTCACGAAAGCCTTTGACCCCGGGGGTCAAAGGCTTTCGTGACGTCATCCCGGCGACCAACGGAGAGAGAGAGAGAGAACGCTGGAAGCGGGACCGCCATCGCTGGAGGGCCGATGTAGGTGAGTATATCCACGAGCTGGGGGGCCAATATCCACGTGCTGGGGCAGTATCCATCCACGTGCTGGGGCAGTATCCACGTGCTGGGGCAATATCCACGTGCTGGGGCAGTATCCACGTGCTGGGGCAGTATCCATCCACGTGCTGGGGCAGTATCCATCCACGTGCTGGGGCAGTATCCATCCACGTGCTGGGGCAGTATCCACGTGCTGGGGCAATATCCACGTGCTGGGGCAATATCCACGTGCTGGGGCAGTATCCACGTGCTGGGGCAATATCCACAAGCTGGGGCAGTATCCACGAGCTGGGGCAATATCCACGTGCTGGGGCAGTATCCACGTGCTGGGGCAGTATCCACGTGCTGGGGCAGTATCCACGTGCACGTGCTGGGGCAATATCCACGTGCTGGGGCAGTATCCACGTGCTGGGGCAGTATCCACGTGCTGGGGCAGTATCCATCCACGTGCTGGGGCAGTATCCACGTGCTGTGGCAATATCCACGAGCTGCGGCAGTATTCACGTGCTGGGGCAGTATCCACGAGCTGGGGCAATATCCACGTGCTGGGGCAATATCCACGAGCTGGGGCAATATCCACGTGCTGGGGCAGTATCCATCCACGTGCTGGGGCAGTATCCACGTGCTGGGGCAATATCCACGTGCTGGGGCAATATCCACGTGCTGGGGCAGTATCCACGTGCTGGGGCAGTATCCACGTGCTGGGGCAATATCCACAAGCTGGGGCAGTATCCACGTGCTGGGGCAATATCCACATGCTGGGGCAGTATCCACGAGCTGGGGCAATATCCACGTGCTGGGGCAGTATCCACGTGCTGGGGCAATATCCACAAGCTGGGGCAGTATCCACGTGCTGGGGCAGTATCCACGTGCTGGGGCAATATCCACATGCTGGGGCAGTATCCACGTGCTGGGGCAGTATCCACGTGCTGGGGCAGTATCCACGTGCTGGGGCAGTATCCATCCACGTGCTGGGGCAATATCCACGTGCTGGGGCAGTATCCACGTGCTGGGGCAGTATCCACGAGCTGCGGCAGTATCCACGTGCTGGGGCAGTATCCACGTGCTGGGGCAGTATCCACGAGCTGGGGCAATATCCACGTGCTGGGGCAATATCCACGAGCTGGACAATATCCACGTGCTGGGGCAGTATCCACGTGCTGGGGCAATATCCACGTGCTGGGGCAATATCCACGTGCTGGGGCAATATCCACGAGCTGGGGCAATATCCACGTGCTGGGGCAGTATCCACGTGCTGGGGCAGTATCCATCCACGTGCTGGGGCAATATCCACGTGCTGGGGCAGTATCCACGTGCTGGGGCAGTATCCACGAGCTGGGGCAGTATCCACGTGCTGGGGCAGTATCCACGAGCTGGGGCAGTATCCACGTGTTGGGGCATATATCCATGAGCAGGGGCAGTATAAACGCAAAACAGAATAAACGCCACAGAGCCGAGCACAATAAAAACGCCACAGAGCCGAGCACAATAAAAACGCCACAGAGCCGAGCACAATAAAAACGCCACAGAGCCGAGCACAGTACCATAGACGGCACAGAGCCGAGCACAGTACCATAGACGGCACAGAGCCGAGCACAACAGAATAAACGGCACAGAGCACAGAACCAAGCACAATGCACCACACTTATCAATAGACTGCCCTCTGGGCAGGCTTTACACCTAGTTAATAATAGAACAATAGCAGCAGCAGCAGCATTATAGCAATGTTATTATTGTGGTTGCAGAGGTAGAAAAAAACAACTTGAATATCCTGCTGAGAATCGAAATCAGGGCCTCCCTACATATTACACAGGCGCTGCAACCATTTGAGCCACAGTGGCAAAACAAAAAACTCTCTCAAAGCTGCCTATACAGGGTTTCCTGCCCCAGGAGTAAAGTGCTGTGATTGGCTAAGGGAGGTTCCCTCATATTGCTCTGCTTCCCTCCTCTGCAGCAGCAGCTCTGGGAGGAAGTGACCTCTTAACACGTCACTTCCTCTCAATCCCACAGGAGGTAAGTAGAGCACCGGCCACAGGTAAGGGAGAAGAAGACTATGTGGGGAAAAAAAGAGGGAGATAAGCTGAGACAAGTTGGGGGGGGAGAAGCTGAGACAAGTGGGGGGGAGAAGCTGAGACAAGTGGGGGAGAAGCTGAGACAAGTGGGGGGGAGAAGCTGAGACAAGGGGGGAAAGGAGCTGAGACAAGTTTGGAGAGAAGCTGAGACAAGGGAGGAGAGAGACACAGACAAAGGGGGAGAGAGACGCTGAGACAAGGGGGAGAGGGACGCTGAGACAAGGGGAGAGAGAGAAGCTGAGACAAGGGGGGAGAGAAGCTGACACAAGGGGGGAGAGAAGCTGACACAAGGGGGGAGAGAATCTGAGACAAGGGGGTGAGAATCTGAGACAAGGGGGTGAGAATCTGAGACAAGGGGGTGAGAATCTGAAACAAGGGGGAGAGAGAAGCTGAGACAAGGGAGAGAGAGAAGCTGAGACAAAGAGGAGAGAAGCTGAAAATGGGGCGGGGGGCTGAAAATCGATGGGCTTAATCTAAATGGGGACTGGGTTGCTGCACAATGGGCCTATGGGTTTTACTTGCCCCCTGGGCCAAAAGTTGCCAGTCAGCCCCTGGTTCCAAGCAAAGCCGACAAATGCCAGGGATTCATAAAAGGAGGACCCAAACAAAGCCAGGAGAAGCTTCACTGTGAAATCCTTTGGCTGTTTGGATTCTCCTTTTTGAAATGCTGTTTCTTAGTGGTGCAATTTTGGGAAACACTGGGTCTGTTTGAATAACACCCTTAAGCTTCCAAGAAAATGTGGAATGGCTTGAAATCTGTTGCACCTCAAGGAGTATCCCATGGAATCTGATTCAGCTGTTACATTATTAATCCTAGTTTTATTCTTCTGCTTCATATGATTGAGGTATTTGTGGTTTGTATTATCTGATCACTGAATAAGATCCAACTCTACATAAACATACATTGATGCTTAGGTTGTGACAGCCTCGGTGTGAGAATTATTAAAATTAGACTTAATTTACATAGTGCCAACGTATTCAGCAGCTCTATACAATATATGTTAACAAGGGGATGGTACATTAGAACACCAGACATAGCTTAACAAGGATGGCACAATATGAATGGGGACCCTGTCCCTGAAGGAGCTTAAAATTCATAAGGGATAAAAATGTCATCACAATAGATCAAATCATCTATGTTGTATGATCAAGTAATTCTCTAAAGTCTAACCATGTATTTCTCTCTTTAACAGGTTCCCGATAAACTCAAAATGGCATAGAGGACAGCCAACTTCAGTCAATAGCTGCTTGATCCAAGGAGAAATCTGACCGCCATTCTGGGGTCAAGAAGGAATTTTTTCCCCAGTATGTTGCTTAATCGGCGAGCGCTTCAGACTGGGTTTTTTGCCTTCTTTTGGATCAACCACAGTAGGTGATGTGTGAAGGACTGAGCTTGATGGACACTCGTCTTTTTTTCACCTATGTTACTCTATAGCTATGTAACTGATGAAATGTTCTCCCTATTAACAAAGGAAATGCCCTCCTATTCATTTATACCATTTAATGAATAAACATTCATCAACCTACAACAAGGTCTTATGTCTTTCATAATAGTTTCTCCTTGAACGTAGTGGGAAGTGTCTCATGCTTTTTTTATGCATGCCAATTCTTTTTCACAACGGAGGTAACTGAAAGAGTTAATATTGATTTGCATTACAAAATGTTTAAATTTAAATTTTCTGTAAATAAAATATTTGATTATTCATTGCTTTTTCTATCTGCTTAGACAGGGCAAGATATTGAATTGTTTTAAGAGCCTTGAGAGAATGCAGATTTCTGCCATTTTTTCATGGTCAGCAGTAAAACATTATTTACTATTTTGTTTTATGTCAATTTCAGGGGTGTGGAAATGTTTACAAATCTTCTTGTCCAAAGGACTAAACAAGTAGCCCAAACTACTTGCCCCCAATGACAATCTACATGTCCTGAGATGGAAAATAATTTCAAAGAAATAGTATTTTAATAAGTGCCACCAACAATGAAAATAAAAACATGCTTTTAGTTACACTGCTATACACACTGCCAGGGACGAACACAGCTACACAGCACCTCACAATCACATGTGAATGCACACAGCCTTCGCTGCACACAGACTTATTCACTGGGAAACACCAACAAAAGAGAGGAATAAAAGCAAATATTCCCTATGGTGCATACGCATATATAAACTATAAAGTAATGCCAAATATACTCCTTTACAAAGTGCCAAGTGCTCGTGTCAATCACATGAATATTCCACATATTTTAAAGAGAACTAAATATATTTAAAAAAGCACATAAAAATGTATACAATAAATATATATATCCTAGTGATCTATTGACATAAAAATCGCTGTGCACCGTGTTACAAGAACTAAGTAAATATACTTATATTATCAAAGGGTAAAGGGCATTGTAAAATAAATTGATCCTTTTAAACCTCAAAAACAAAACAGAACAAAAGGAAGAAATGGTGCAATGGAACTTGTATGAGAAATTAGTAAACATAGAATACTCCTAAATCGCTAGGAGAGAGACTCACATTTTCGAGAGCCTTAGTTTTCTCGGCTTTAGTTTATTGTGCAAAATTTAGAGATACAATAGGATGTCTTAAATGGCGCTCTGAATAAAAATAGGGTCGCTACTAGTTCTTTTAAGGTATGGTGTTCCCTTCACCACAAGAAATAGTTCAGAAAAAAGATAAAAAAAGAAAGAACAGCGCTCCTCTTAAAAAAAAAAAAAATCAAAACATATATAAAAAAGAAAAATCAACCTTTAAAATGGGTATCACTTATATACCTTTTTCAGGATAATAGGTAGATGTTTTATAACAATAATTCATCGGTTTCAACACCGCAGGTAGACGAAAAGGAACTCCCTTGAGTGTACCTCAGAAATAAAAAATACAGTACATAGTATAATATAGTTAAAAAATGTCTGCAAACATTTAGACAGGTGAATATACACTCACGCTTTACGAGAGCTGCAAGCCCTCAAATGATCGCCTTTCAGGTTTATTCAAAGGGCTGACCTGACTGCCCATAAATTCCTGGTTTCTTTTTAGAGATCTTTCAGGAAAAATCAAAGTATGAAGCTTCACACAGACCATAGAAATTTTCAGAAGGTATTTATTTTACCAACATGGAAAAAAAAACGAGTAGCTAGACGCGTTTCGCGCAAAGCGCTTCCTCAGTAGCATAAAATGAAAGTATATAATAACACATAATGACAAATATATATAGGCAACCTTTAATTGGTTCAAATCCTTTGTATCGCCGTTTATTTCCGGTTTCCGTTCATTTAGACATGCTGGGTCATCTTAGCTCTACTTCCGGATTTTCTCTTTCCGGCTTAGCTGGGGCTGCAGCCGGAAAGAGAAAATCCGGAAGTAGAGCTAAGATTACCTGAATTTAGACATTTGTTAACTATATTATACTATGTAGTGTATTTTTTCTTTCTGAGGTACACTCAAGGGAGTTCCTTTTCGTCTACCTGCGGTGTTGAAACCGATGAATTATTGTTATAAAACATCTACCTATTATCCTGAAAAAGGTATATAAGTGATACCCATTTTAAAGGTTGATTTTTCTTTTTTATATATGTTTTTATTTTATTTTTTAAGAGGAGCGCTGTTCTTTCTTTTTTTATCTTAGTTTATTGTGCAGTCTGCCAGTTAAAGGGTGGTGTTGCCCTTCTTTTCCAGGACGTATACTTTAACACAGAAAACAAAGAGGACGTTGCCTCCATAGTTTAAATATGCATAAACTGAAGGTGCGTATGTAGATACAGGATTGCAATCACCACAGGTTTTTGGCTCAGACTTGCTCCTAGGCATTATTCCCAGGTCAATGCCTAGACCTAAAAAACTTTTTTCATAGTCAAGTTTGGTATTGTTGGAACGACCATGCTCTGGCGATCCAACAATATCAAACATTAACCCTTAATTGCCACAGATCGGCCACAAAGACTAATTATACCTAATAACTACCTGGGAAGAGAACAACAATTTATATCTGGAGTAGGAGTATAAAACTTTTTCCTGTTTGTTATTTTTTTTTATCTTGTTTATATTTATCATAACAACACATAACGGAATGATTTTGTTTGTAGAGATTCTCTTTTTAGTCATTTTAAGTGGCATACATTTATAATTATTTTTAAAGTTCCTATATATTTTATGATGTACTTCTAGTTGTTTTCCAATATTTGATATACTTGCCCTGTAAATGCTTTTTTTGGTAAAATAGCAGGAAACAGTATTCTTTAAAAAAATGTCCTGTCATTTTGTTGCTGGGGCCAATGGAACACCCATTGGACGGATTCCCCCACCTCCAACACCAGACTGGGATGCAACTTTGCTGTGGAGGTTCATGCAGCCTAAGGTCTAGTATGCCACTTAAAATGACTAAAAAGAGAATCTCTACAAACAAAATCATTCCGCTATGTGTTGTTATGATAAATATAAACAAGATAAAAAAAATTTAACAAACAGGAAAAAGTTTTATACTCCTACTCCAGATATAAATTGTTGTACTTTTCCCAAGTAGATATTAGGTATAATTAGTCTTTGTGGCCCTATTATCTAACATTTAGAAAATGACACCGCTCAAAGTTCAACTCAACTCTTCCCTACATATTATTTTTCAAAATTGCCACCTCTCCTGACACTGTAGTTCTTGAATCCCTTCTTGATACTCCAGATGTGTTCCTGAATTCTTTGGTTTAGGGGGTCTTGTAGTGCAGCCAGGGCTCGAGTCGAGCGGGAACGCGCAGGAACGGCGTTCCCGCACTTTTCCCACAGCGGGAATGCTGCGGGAACACAGCGTTCCCGCTGTGGCCCGAGCCCGAACGCCGCACATTGCCGTCGGCCGGCGTGTTTCCTGTTACAAGGGCCAGCTGACAGGAGGTGGAGCCGCTCGCCTGGCTGTTTCATAGTTCCCAGGCGAGCGGCTGCACTTCCTGTCAGCGGCCACTGAAGCAGGAAGCACGCGGCCGCTGGCAGAGGAGCAGCAAAGGTGAGCTGGGCTGGGGGCATATCCCTGAGACCTGGGGGGGCAATATCCATGAGACCAGGGGGCAATATCATGAGAGCTGGGGCATTATCCATGAGAGCTGGGGCATTATCCATGAGACCAGGGGGGCATTATCCATGAGAGCTGGGGGCATATCCATGAGAGCTGGGGCATTAACCATGAGACCAGGGGGCAATATCCATGAGACCAGGGGGCAATATCCATGAGAGCTGGGGCATTATCCATGAGAGCTGGGGCATTATCCATGAGAGCTGGGGCATATCCATGAGAGCTGGGGCATATCCATGAGACCAGGGGGCAATATCCATGAGAGCTGGGGCAATATCCATGAGACCAGGGGGCAATATCCATGAGACAGGGGGCAATATCCATGAGAGCTGGGGCATTATCCATGAGACCTGGGGCAATATCCATGAGAGCTGGGGCAATATCCATGAGACCAGGGGGCAATTTCCATGAGAGCTGGGGGCATATCCATGAGAGCTGGGGCAATATCCATGAGAGCTGGGGCATTATCCATGAGACCAGGGGGCAATATCCATGAGACCAGGGGCAATATCCATGAGAGCTGGGGCATTATCCATGAGACCTGGGGCAATATCCATGAGAGCTGGGGCATTATCCATGAGACCAGGGGGCATTATCCATGAGACCTGGGGGCATATCCATGAGAGCTGGGGCATTAACCATGAGACCAGGGGCAATATCCATGAGACCAGGGGGCAATATCCATGAGAGCTGGGGCATTATCCATGAGAGCTGGGGCATTATTCATGAGAGCTGGGGCATATCCATGAGAGCTGGGGCATATCCATGAGACCAGGGGGCAATATCCATGAGAGCTGGGGCAATATCCATGAGACCAGGGGGCAATATCCATGAGACCAGGGGGCAATATCCATGAGAGCTGGGGCATTATCCATGAGACCTGGGGCAATATCCATGAGAGCTGGGGCAATATCCATGAGACCAGGGGCAATTTCCATGAGAGCTGGGGGCATATCCATGAGAGCTGGGGCAATATCCATGAGAGCTGGGGCAATATCCATGAGACCAGGGGCAATATCCATGAGACCAGGGGCAATATCCATGAGAGCTGGGGCATTATCCATGAGACCTGGGGCAATATCCATGAGAGCTGGGGCATTATCCATGAGACCAGGGGGCATTATCCATGAGACCTGGGGCAGTATCCATGAGACCTGGGGCAGTATCCATGAGACCTGGGGCAGTATCCATGAGACCGGGGGCAATATCCATGAGACCGGGGGCAATATCCATGAGAGCTGGGGGCATATCCATGAGACCTGGGGGCATTATCCATGAGACCTGGGGGCATTATCCATGAGAGCTGGGGGGGCATTATCCATATGAGCTGGGGCAATTATATCCATGTTTAACTGGGGAAAATATATCCATATAACCAGTGCTGTGTATATTATTCTTGGGGTTCAGTGCTGTGTATATTATTCTGGGGGCTCAGTGCTGTGTATGTTATTCTGGGGGTTCAGTGTTGTGTATGTTATCCTGGGGGCACAGTGCTGTGTATGTTATTCTGGGGGCTCAGTGCTGTGTATGTTATTCTGGGGCAGCAATGTTGTGTATATTATTCTGGGGCTCAGTGCTGTGTATATTATTCTGGGGCTCAGTGCTGTGTATGTTATTCTGGGGGCTCAGTGCTGTGTATGTTATTCTGGGGGTTCAGTGCTGTGTATGTTATTCTGGGGGCTCAGCGCTGTGTATATTATTCTGGGGGCTCAGTGTTGTGTATATTATTCTGGGAGCTCAGTGCTGGTATATATATTCTGGGGCTCAGTGCTGTGTATGTTATTCTGGGGGCTCAGTGCTGTGTATGTTATTCTGGGGGTTCAGTGCTGTGTATGTTATTCTGGGGGCTCAGCGCTGTGTATATTATTCTGGGGCTCAGTGTTGTGTATATTATTCTGGGGGCACAATGTTGTGTATATTATTCTGGGGCTCAGTGCTGTGTATGTTATTCTGGGGGCTCAGCGCTGTGTAAGTTATTCTGGGGGCTCAGCGCTGTGTATGTTATTCTGGGGCACAATGTTGTGTATATTATTCTGGGGGCTCAGTGCTGTGTATATTATTCTGGGGGCTCAGCGCTGTGTATATTATTCTGGGGGTTCAGCGCTATGTATATTATTCTGGGGGTTCAGCGCTGTGTATATTATTCTGGGGGTTCAGCACTGTGTATTTATTCTGGGGGTCTGTGCCTGGAGAAATATATATATATATATATATATAATGCGTTAGTCCAGTTGCCACAATCACGAGTATACCTGTACGTAGTGATACCTTTCACTGATCAGTATAGTTTCCAGTTT
>RXON01000634.1:0-13554 GCA_009667805.1 Leptobrachium leishanense
TGTGTGTGTGTGTGTGTGTGTGTGTGTCCCTGTCCCAGAAATCTATGGATTATTCCGCAAACGTGTGTGTGTGTGTCCAGAAATCTATGGATTATTCGCAAACGTGTGTGTGTGTGTGTCCCTGTACCAGAAATCTATGGATTATTCCGCAAACGTGTGTGTGTGTGTCCCTGTCCCAGAAATCTATGGATTATTCCGCAAACGTGTGTGTGTGTGTGTCCCTGTCCCAGAAATCTATGGATTATTCCGCAAACTGTGTGTGTGTGTCCCTGTCCCAGAAATCTATGGATTATTCCGCAAACGTATGTGTGTGTGTGTGTCCCAGAAATCTATGGATTATTCCGCAAACGTGTGTGTGTGTGTGTGTGTGTGTGTCCCTGTCCCAGAAATCTATGGATTATTCCGCAAACCTGTGTGTGTGTGTCCCAGAAATCTATGGATTATTCCGCAAACCTGTGTGTGTGTGTCCCTGTCCCAGAAATCTATGGATTATTCCGCAAACGTGTGTGTGTGTGTGTCCAGAAATCTATGGATTATTCCGCAAACGTGTGTGTGTCCCTGTCCAGAAATCTATGGATTATTCCGCAAACCTGTTGTGTGTGTGTCCCAGAAATCTATGGATTATTCCGCAAACCTGTGTGTGTGTGTCCCAGAAATCTATGGATTATTCCGCAAACCTGTGTGTGTGTGTGTGTCCCTGTCCCAGAAATCTATGGATTATTCTGCAAACCTGTGTGTGTGTGTGTGTGTGTGTGTGTGTGTGTGTGTGTGTGCGCGTGTGTGTCCGTGTCCCTGTCCCAGAAATCTATGGATTATTCCGCAAACGTGTGTGTCCCAGAAATCTATGGATTGGCTCCAAAAAGTGGTTGGTGTTTGTTTGTTTTTTTGCCTATTCTGCTACGTAGGTGTGTGTGTAGGTGTGTGTCTGATTGGCTGAGCACCCTCTGATACTGTAACCTTTTACACGGGATTTAATGTGAGACACAAAATAATCGGCTCCTAACGATTCCTTCATATCACTGGCTGTGGCCATGTCACCGCATGTGGTTTATTACAAAGAAGATCCCACCCAAACATTACACAGATCATTAAACACCGGCATCGCAGGCGCTTGTATCTTTTTAAATCGGGATTTTTTGTTTGTTTTTATTTGGGGCGTTCTCGGTGCTGATGCTGAATATACTGGCAGGTGACAAGGTGTGAGGATTGTGGGTATCAGTGCGCCCTCTCCCTGTGACTCGTTTTAGCTGGTTTGCCAGGAGCTATTATTCTAATTATTATTTTTATATATAAGTGACCTCTAGCATTCGACTTGTTTTCTGTGTTTGGGTTTTATCTATTTTCTATTCAATGACAATGTTTCTGATTTTTATTATGTTTATTACATGATGTATTTTTACAATTAATGTTCTTAATTTATCCTGACAATTTTTCTGAATTCTTATTATTACATATAGTGTTTTGTTAATGTTTTTAATATAAATGACCAGCTGCAGTGGTCGGCTTTCTACTTTTCGTTTGTTTGAGTTTTATCGTGGTTTTAATCAATTTTTATATTCATTGACAATTTTTATGGTATTATTGTTGTTACATGTATAATTTTTATAATTAATGATTTTTATATGACAGGAAGCAGTCAAATTATCTTCTAATTTATTCTTATCTTCAGTGACTGTTATTCCAATTTTTCTTATTATTTTTTGAAAGACCAGCAATGGGGTGGCATTGGTTGCTGTGGTTTTTGTCATTCTGTGTGTTTTTTGTTTATTTTTGTTTTCCGTTCATTGATTTATTTTCCATAGTATTTTTATCATTCCTTTTACTGGTTTTAATACAGATGTCCAGGAAAGGTCAGCATAAAGGGTTATTCAAAGAGCACCATACAGTGATCACTGCTCTGCATGGACAGAGCCTGTGGAGACATGGGTTCGATCCCAGCAAGAGCACCTCTCCAGTTTACACCTAACGGTACATACTCGCCACCCAGGACATACTGAAAACCAGAGAAATCTCAATGTATCCTTCCTGGTAAAATCCTTTCTAAAAAATAAATAAATTTTCATGGCAGTTCGTCCGTTCTGAGAGCTGTCAATTTGCCAAATACTGGTGAATTGACAGCGATATACGGTGCAGTTCGCTGGAATTTGGGGATCTTTGGCAGTGAATTAATCCCATAGAGAAGTAATGGATAATCTATTCAGATAAAGAACGGCCCTGATTAATATTTTTGTGTGTGATATAAATTTCCAGTATTGGTTGACGTTGTGATTTGGGTTTGTTTGGGGGGGGGGTTCATTGTTTTTGCATATTTTTATGTTCATAGACTGTTTTTCCCATCATTAGTTTTGCATTTTTTTTTCTGTAAATGCCCAGCAATGGTTGGCATTGGGCTTTGCGTTTGTGCTTTTGTTTTCTCCTATTTTATGCTTGTTGACTATTATGCTTCTTTTTATTGGAATAAAAGTCCCATGTGGAACTGAAACATTGATTTTTGCACCACCACAAAACAAAACATATAGTTAAGACTCCAGGAGTGCACGCCTTCTTGAGGAGTTGCCTTTTTTATTATTATTGTTATAAATATTTTTGTTTTTCTGTATACATTCTCTATATTATTCATTTATTTAAATGACCAGCAATTGTTGGCATTCGGCTTTGTGTTTTTGTCTTTCGGTGTACAGTGGGGCAAAAAAGTATTTAGTCAGCCACCGATTGTGCAGGTTCTCCCTCTTAAAAAGATGAGCGAGGCCTGTAATTGTCATCATAGGTAACTTCAACTATGAGAAACAAAATGAGAAAAAAAAATCCAGAAAATCACATTGTCTGATTCTTAAAGAATTTATTTGCAAATTCTGGTGGAAAATAAGTATTTGGTCAATATGAAAAGTCCATCTCAATACTTTGTTATATATCCTTTGTTGGCAATGACAGAGGTCGAACGTTTTCTGTAAATCTTCAAAAGGTCTTCACACACTGTTGCTGGTATTTTTGCACATTCCTCCATGCAGATCTCTAGAGCAGTGATGTTTTGGGGCTGTCGCTGGGCAACATGGACCTTCAACTCCCTCCAAAGGTTTTCTATGGGGTTGAGATCTGGAGACTGGCTAGGCCACTCCAGGACCTTGATATGCTTCTTACGAAGCCACTCATTCGTTGCCCGGGCGGTGTGTTTGGGATCATTGTCCTGCTGAAAGACCCAGCCACGTTTCATCTTCAATGCCCTTGCTGATGGAAGGAGGTTTTCACTCAAAATCTCACGATACATGGCCCCATTCATTCTTCCCTTTACACGGATCAGTCGTCCTGGTCCCTTTGCAGAAAAACAGCCCCAAAGCATGATGTTTCCGCCACCATGCTTCACAGTAGGTATGGTGTTCTTTGGATGCATCTCAGCATTCTCTCTCCCCTCCAAACACGACGAGTTGAGGTTTTACCAAAAAGTTCTACTTTGGTTTCATCTGACCATATGACATTCTCCCAATCCTCTTCTGGATCATCCAAATGCTCTCTAGCAAACTTGAGACGGGCCCGGACATGTACTGGCTTAAGCAGGGGGACACGTCTGGCACTGCAGGATTTGAGTCCCTGGCGGTGTAGTGCGTTACTGATGGGAGCCTTTGTTACTTTGGTCCCAGCTCTCTGCAGGTCATTCACTAGGTCCCCCCGTGTGGTTCTGGGATTTTTGCTCACCGTTCTTGTGATCATTTTGACCCCACGGGGTGAGATCTTGCGTGGAGCCCCAGATGGATGGAGATTATCAGTGGTCTTGTATGTCTTGCATTTTCTAATGATTGCTCGCACAGTTGATTTCTTCACACCGAGCTGCTGCCTATTGCACATTCAGTCTTCCCAGCCTGGTGCAGCTCTACCAGTTTGTTTCTGGTGTCCTTCCACAGCTCTTTGGTCTTGACCATAGTGGAGTTTGGAGTGTGTTTGAGGTTGTGGACAGGTATACTGATAATAAGTTCAAACAGGTGCCATTCATCCAGGTATGAATGCCCGTTCGGTTACAGAGCACATACTGAGAGGAGCGCCTGAGCCCGTTCGGTTACAGAGCACATACTGAGAGGAGAGCCTGAGCCCGTTTGGATACAGAGCACATACTGAGAGGAGCGCCTGAGCCCGTCCGGTTACAGAGCACATACTGAGAGGAGCGCCTGAGCCCGTTCGTTACAGATCACATACTGAGAGGAGCGCCCGAGCCCGTTTGGTTATAGAGCACATCCAGCCAGAGCACATGCTGCGATGAGCCCCTGAGCACATCCAGTCACAAAACTCCTACTACGAGGAGCGCCTGAGCCCGTCCGGTTACAGAGCACATACTGAGAGGAGCACCCGAGCCCGTTTGGTTATAGAGCACATACTGAGAGGAGCGCCCGAGCCCGTCCGGTTACAGAGCACATACTGAGAGGAGCGCCTGAGCCTGTCCGGTTACAGAGCACATACTGAGAGGAGCGCCTGAGCCCGTTTGGTTACAGAGCACATACTGAGAGGAGTGCTCG
Source organism: Leptobrachium leishanense (assembly GCA_009667805.1). Taxonomy (NCBI): domain Eukaryota; kingdom Metazoa; phylum Chordata; class Amphibia; order Anura; family Megophryidae; genus Leptobrachium; species Leptobrachium leishanense. The sequence continues at coordinate 4,503 of RXON01000634.1, forward strand.
AGCCCGTCCGGTTACAGAGCACATACTGAGAGGAGCGCCCGAGCCCGTCCGGTTACAGAGCACATACTGAGAGGAGCGCCTGAGCCCGTCCGGTTACAGACCACATACTGAGAGGAGCGCCTGAGCCCGTCCGGTTACAGACCACATACTGAGAGGAGCGCCTGAGCCCGTTTGGTTACAGAGCACATAGTGAGAGGAGTGCTCGAGCCCGTCCGGTTACAGAGCACATACTGAGAGGAGCGCCCGAGCCCGTCCGGTTACAGAGCACATACGAGAGGAGCGCCTGAGCCCGTCCGGTTACAGACCACATACTGAGAGGAGCGCCTGAGCCTGTTCGGTTACAGAGCACATACTGAGAGGAGCGCCTGAGCCCGTCCGGTTACAGAGCACATACTGAGAGGAGCGCCGAGCCCGTCCGGTTACAGAGCACATACTGAGAGGAGCGCCTGAGCCCGTCCGGTTACAGACCACATACTGAGAGGAGCGCCTGAGCCCGTCCGGTTACAGAGCACATACTGAGAGGAGCGCCTGAGCCTGTTCGGTTACAGAGCACATACTGAGAGGAGCGCCCGAGCCCGTCCGGTTACAGAGCACATACTGAGAGGAGCGCCTGAGCCTGTTCGGTTACAGAGCACATACTGAGAGGAGCGCCCGAGCCCGTCCGGTTACAGAGCACATACTGAGAGGAGCGCCTGAGCCCGTCCGGTTACAGAGCACATACTGAGAGGAGCGCCTGAGCCCGTCCGGTTACAGAGCACATACTGAGAGGAGCGCCTGAGCCCGTCCGGTTACAGAGCACATACTGAGAGGAGTGCCTGAGCCTGTTCGGTTACAGAGCACATACTGAGAGGAGCGCCTGAGCCCGTCCGGTTACAGAGCACATACTGAGAGGAGCGCCTGAACCCGTCCGGTTACAGAGCACATACTGAGAGGAGCGCCTGAGCCTGTTCGGTTCTGGAGCACATACCGTGAGGGGCACCTTAGCCCGTTTGGTTCCAGAGCATTTACCGCGAGGAGTCCCTGAGCCATGTATTGGGCGAGCTGCGTTTTTGGAGAGCCGTGCATTAGGTTAATAGGTCCTTCTAGCTTCCAGGAGTCAGGAAAGTCCCATCGTCTACTCCCTACCGGTCACTCGCCTTGATCCTGACATATAGTGTAGCGGCGTATCCGCTCAGGGATACAAACTGTCCACCTGTTAGAGAGTATCGCGCTCGCTCCATGTTGAGGTTTTCTGCATTGAATCTATTTGGAGAAGAGCAGATTTGTTGTCTTACGGGTCGTTCCTTTCATAGCGTCCCTTTGCTTTGTCCGTTATCCCTAATAACACATTGAAGACGTGGAGCGCCGGAGTTTCATCGTGTTGTTTCGTTGTGTGCTCTTTCTGCCCCCGTCGCTGCAGACCGGTTTCATCTGCTTAAATATCAGCTTTTTAATGCGCCGTTTTTGGGGATTGAATTAGCTTTGTGATTTATTCAGGTTGCGTTTGTTGTTTATGATCTTCTGTTGATTGTAATGAGTATGTGTCGTGGTGTGATCTCTCGTGCCGCCCTGTGTGTTGGATCTTTTTATTTCCGTGTGCGTCGGGTCTCTGCAATGTTTCATTTCCTTCGCATTTTTAGAGCTTTCTCGTCTCGGACTCTCTTGTTCATTTGTTTAATTACTTTTGTTTACATGTGTTGTTCACATTTTGGGTCAAGGGTCATCCCACATCTACATGCGCAGATCACCTGTGTGTCGTCGGGTTCACTGATCTATCCCTCACTTGTCAACCCCGTCATTCATTGTGTAGCCTTTTGTAGCACGTTGTGTGTTTTGTTGGGAAAAATCCTAGAGGGACTGAAACATTGATCATGCTTATTGTGTGCTGTAAACCACAAACACCTTGACAGGTCCGTTGGGGTGTGTGTATATATTGAAGTATTCCGACCCCCTTCAGTTTGACATTACGGGGGGGGGGAGGGCAGCTTGACATGAAAAAGAAGAATAAACCATTGTAGCATAAAGCTGCAACATGAAAGAAAATGTGAAACCCATGAAGGGGTCTGAATACTTTGCGAATGCTTCACAGTTGTCCTTGCGTTCTGCACCTGTCCAAATCAAAATGCTCCATAAAGCAGTTTATTGCTCTTTTTATTGCTATCCCATTGCACTGTTTGATCGTGTTGTGACGTGTTGTGTAAGTTTAGGGTTGCTGTTGTTTCGCTGCACGTCTGGTTTTTGTTTGGGCTTCACTCGTGACAATGTTTGTTTGTTTTTCTTCTTGTTCCCTTTTGTAGATATTCCACACTTTCCATCTGAACCCACGGATAATTCTTGAAGCTTCCAACGCATGGCTATGCCCTTTCCCCAACACGCCAGGCAGGAGGTGCGACCCCTTGTTCCTCATGCGATTGGACATGTTGGGATCATCGACAACCCCAAGGTAACAATCTATGCAGCTTCTAAATGTCCGTATTAATGTTTTAATGTTTCGTAAAGTTCTCATAAAGCTTTTGTTTTTCTTTGCTGAACGTAGCTGTATTATTTTCTTCCAGTCCGGCTGCGTTTGGCAGTGAATACTAGGTTTCAGCACCATAGATAGGCCCTGGATCCCTGTGGTGCTGCTGTCCACGGTTCTGAATCAGCACCTTTGAAATCTATGGGGGGGGGAGCCTCGTTTCTTTAAAATAAATTAGGAAACCTAAAATTTAACCAAAAATAAGTCTCTTTGCTGTAAACGTTGTTTTCATTATGCTACCGCGATTTGTATTTTCAGCCAATTTGTTAAATGAACGGCCGATTTTTAATTTTAAACTTTTTTGGAAACAAAAACAAATTACGAAAATGGTGTTTTTTTTTCCAAATTTGTATTCGGAATGAAACGGAATGCACATGTCTAGTATAATGTGTTATTGGCTTGTGTTGGAGTCATGTAGGTTTGAAGTGATAGTTGTTGGGTTACGTTGGACAATTGGAGGGTTGAAGAGGTAGAGGGATACTGGGTTGGAGGGTTGTTGGCTTGCAGAGGTAGAGTGTTCAAGGTTTGGAGTGTCATTGGGCTGGAAGTATAGATGAATATTGGATTGTGTTAATGGGTTAGAGAGGTTCAGGGTTGGAGTGTTGTTGGAAAGCGTTGGAGGGTTGAAAGGATAGAGGGATTCAGGGTTGCTGATTTTAGAGGGATAGGGGCTTGGTTGGGTTTCTTTGGAAACGGACCAATGGTATTGTCCCATCTCAACTCTTCCATTTGTAATGGTAGCAGGTGAGGGTCACAGAACGAATTTAAGCAATGAGCTCTCCATGAACTTTCCTCATTTCATTCTTGGGCTTGGTGGTGGTTCATTGTGGTCCTTGGTCTTGATTAAGGTCCCGTATCACTCTGGTCTTTGGGCTTTGTGTTTCTCCAGTTTTTGTGCAGATATTGCTGTGACATAAGTCACTTTGGACTTGGTGCATGGACCTGGAGGCTTATTTGTAGAGTGGAGGCCTCATAATCCATATTATTTCATTGGCCTCTTTTGAGTGCAGAATGTTTGTGTAATCTGTTTTATGCAAGAATAAGGTTATTTCTATTGTATGGTCCTTGTGTATCTGTTGAGAGGATTAAACTCCCAGCCTACCCTTTGTCTCAGGAATGTGTTTATCTGTTCATATTTGAGTTTGTTATATTGAATTGGGTAATCTGCTTTTATCGGGCAAACACTGCACCATTGCCTGCGGTCTGTAATCTTGTTTATCATCCCAATACCATTGTCCTGCCTCATTTAGAAATGTTATTTAATGTTTAATTTAACTGTCTGTTCCTAATCTAATTATGTTTCCCATTCCAAGAAGCAGAAGGAACAGAAACCTGAGAATCCCTCAGAACATTTCCTATAGGGGAGGTTTTGTGTATGTAATACATGGTGTGACTGTATAAATGTGTGTCCCTGATTTAAAAGAGGTCCATTCTGACCCTATATGCAGTCACGACTCATGGTGTGTGTGATAGATTTACAGTCACGGCTTATTTCTGGGAGACGCTAGCAAGGCCCTCTACGTGTACCCGTCTTTCAGCTGCGGCTAAGGACTGGGAGAAAGGCACGAGAAGCATGAGGGGAACACTGGGGTCCAGCAAGGAAGTGGCATTGGCAGATGCGACCCGTCAGGGTACTGAGATCTGTTACAGTTGCGTTGCATTTTAGGAAATGGCTGGAGTTCAGTTTCTTGAACATTCAACCTCTCCGTCCTCTTTGTCATCAACAGAAGACCTGAAAATGAGTGATTAGCCACCAGGCGAGCTGTTACTCGCTGTAATGATATTTTCAGGAGGAAATGCCGCACCAGCTGATGTTTTGTTTGTCTCTTCTGTTTTTATTTTGCTTTGTCATATGTTTCCTCCCGAAACCCCCCCCAAACCCTGGTTTCCAACGCTTTAATGTGACGTAACCGGCCATGGTTTGTTGACGTGTGACTCTGGACTTTATTTGTAGATTTGATGATAATGTGAGTGAGGCAGCGGCCCCTCTGGTTACAATGCACTTTATTTATTTAGATTTGTATTTAATTTATTTTATTTTTGTATTAAGTTAATGTGTGTTTTTTTTAGTTTTTTACTGGAGTTTTTGGGGTGTTTTTTTTTTTTAATTCTATATCCGGTTATTTTGGTGTTTCTTTAATTGGTTATTTTTTTATTACTGTTAATTGTGTGTTGGTATTTTGTTTGTTTATTATTAGGCTGTTGTGTTTTCTTATTTATTTATTTTTTTATTTTTTTTCTACATCGTCATAGTTTTTTGTCTCTCACTTTTTTTTAAATTTATCATTAGTTTATTAGGTTGTTGTGTGTTTTTTATTGATGTTTTTTTTATTTCTCAGGATTCTTAGGTTGTTTTTAGTGATGTTTGTTTTATTTTTTTTGTTGTGTTGGTTTTTTTATTGGTCTTTTTATTATTTTTTTTTAATAGGTGTCTTAATTTCTTTCTTTTGTTTTTTGTGTGGTTTCCACCTGATAACAACTTTTTTTTTTTTTAATCCATGAAATAAAGACAGAAAGTAAATTTTTCCTTGCTGGTTTTGGCCTAAATAGGGGATAATTTGCTGAGATTTTAATCCCAGGTCGAGTCTTTGAATGTCTTTCTTTTTTCTTTTTTTTCCTTCGGGGATTTTATTACTGATTATATAGTTCTTTCATGTGGTTTTATAATAATTTGTATTTAACATGTTTATCTTTCACTTATTTAACCATTGTTTTGCTTTATTATACTCTTTCTAGCTGTGTCAGGGCTGTGCTCGCTCTCATTCATCCTCAGGAAAGACGTGCTTTATTGTTTATTTTTCTGTCTGTGTTTGGTTTCTCGGGTCTCTGAGGTTTGGATTATTGGTGTCTGTGTGATGCGTCTTGTCCAGAGACTCATTTAATGAAGACGTGTTATTTGTCTTTGTATTGTCCTGTGGTATCGCTCGGGTGAGGCGCGCTGGATCAGCGGGCTGGCAGTGCCGTGGTTAATGCGGTGGTGTTTTTTCGGTATGTTAGATTACCTGCTGGGGGCTGTAGGTGAACCCGCAGTCTCTTCATACAATGATCAAGTTAGAGAAAACTCTTGCACGTCAGTATTTTTTTCACCAAATGTGTTTATTCACAGAAAAAAAATGAATAAAATGGAATCAAATTTTAATTGAAATGTGAAAACGACACCTAATCTATGATATGGGGGAGGGGGTGAGGATACCGATTTTTATAAATTATCAGGATCTGATAGAAAGGCGCCAAAAGTGCAAAAATAAAAGGTCACGTGATAAATATCCCAGTGCGTCGGGCATGGCTCGGGTAAAAGTCGTAAAAATGAAATTGTATGTGTGCATCGCGCTGCCATAGAGGAATCGCTGCGCTGCTTTAATGTCGCTGAAGTTTCTTAACTTGTTTTGAAAATAAATAAAATCCATCGCTGCTCTTTAATGAGAAAATACCGTGTCAGAAAACGGGTGAAAAGACAGAAAATAAAAAGGAAAAACACTGTTTATTTAAATTTAACATGAGCGGGGGGGGGGGGGGGGGGAGAGAGAAGAGAGAGAGGGGGAGAGAGGGGGGGGGAGAGAGAGCGCTGTGTTATGTAAAAAGTCTGGGATTTCTCCTCTCTCTCTTGCTTTCATCTCCCCCCTTTCTTTCATCTCCCCCCTTTCTCTCATCTCCCCCCTTTCTCTCATCTCCCCGTCTTTGTCTGCCCCCCCATTCTCATATCTGGCTCCTTTTTTCCTCTCTCTCAACACCTGGTGTCGGTGATCATTTTTCTGGTGTCGGTGATCATTTTTCTGGTGTCGGTGATCATTTTTTCTGGTGTCGGTGATCATTTTCCTGGTGTCGGTGATCATTTTTCATGGTATTTTTCTGGTGTCGGTGATCATTTTTCTGGTGTCGGTGATCATTTTTCATGGTGTTTTTCTGGTGTCGGTGATCATTTTTCATGGTATTTTTCTGGTGTCGGTGATCATTTTTCTGGTGTCGGTGATCATTTTTCTGGTGTCGGTGATCATTTTTCATGGTGTTTTTCTGGTGTCACTGATCATTTTTCATGGTGTTTTCCTGGTGTCGGTGATCATTTTTCTGGTGTCGGTGATCATTTTTCTGGTGTCGGTGATCATTTTTCATGGTGTTCTTCTGGTGTCGGTGATCATTTTTCATGGTGTTTTTCTGGTGTCACTGATCATTTTTCATGGTATTTTTCTGGTGTCGGTGATCATTTTTCTGGTGTCACTGATCATTTTTCTGGTGTCACTGATCATTTTTCTGGTGTCACTGATCATTTTTCATGGTGTTTTTCTGGTGTCGGTGATCATTTTTCATGGTATTTTTCTGGTGTCGGTGATCATTTTTCTGGTGTCGGTGATCTTTTTTCTGGTGTCACTGATCATTTTTCTGGTGTCGGTGATCATTTTTCATGGTGTTCTTCTGGTGTTGGTGATCATTTTTCATGGTGTTTTTCTGGTGTCACTGATCATTTTTCATGGTGTTTTCCTGGTGTCGGTGATCATTTATCATGGTGTTCTTCTGGTGTTGGTGATCATTTTTCATGGTGTTCTTCTGGTGTCACTGATCATTTTTCATGGTGTTTTCCTGGTGTCGGTGATCATTTATCATGGTGTTCTTCTGGTGTTGGTGATCATTTTTCATGGTGTTCTTCTGGTGTCACTGATCATTTTTCATGGTGTTTTCCTGGTGTCGGTGATCATTTTTCATGGTGTTTTCCTGGTGTCGGTGATCATTTTTCATGGTGTTTTCCTGGTTTTAGGGAGCATTTGGAATCGCTGACGGCCGCACAGGGTGACAGCAATGTGTGAGCGCACGTCACGTCTGCTTTCACTTTCTGTAAGGAGCACGTGTGACGGTGAGGAGCAGCCAGCGCTGAGAGATCTCGTGGGGCGACGCGGGCTTCTTAATGCTTTGAATTGGTTTTTTTTCTTCAGCTTTTGTAGTAAAGCAGCGGGTCCTGCACACGTTTATCCTTGTAACATGTGTTTTCGTTGGAAGGTTCAGTAAAGTCCGGTATTCCCCAGATTACACAAAGGGCATTTACCGCTTTTTAGGAATAATTTAGCATTTGCTTATGTACGTTGTCAGATTTTGGGCAGAAACGAGACGACTCGCGTCGCAGCTCCTAGACACAGGTGGTGCAGTAGACATTGCTTATTTAGATTTCAGTAAGGCTTTTGATACTGTTCCGCATAGAAGGTTTATCAATAAATTGCAATCTTTGAGCTTGGATTCCAATATTGTTGAATGGATTAGGCAGTGTCTGAGTGACAGGCAACAGAGGGTTGTGGTAAATGGAGTTTATTCGGCACAAGGTCTTGTTACTAGTGGGGTACCTCAGGGGTCAGTACTTGGACCCATTCTCTTTAATATTTATATTAGTGATATTGCAGAAGGTATTAATGGAAAAGTATGTCTTTTTGCTGATGACACAAAGATTTGCAACAGGGTTGACGTTCCTGGAGGGATCAGCCGAATGACAAATGATTTAGGTAAACTAAAAAAATGGTGGGAGTTGTGACAATTGAGTTTTAATGTGGATAAGTGCAAGATAATGCACCTGGGACGTAAAAACCCAAGGGCTGAATATAGAATATTTGATACATCTGAGGGTTGGGATTTAGGGGTTTTATTTCAGAGGATCTAAGGGTAAGTAGTCAATGTAATAGAGCAGCAGGAAATGCTGGCAGAATGCTTGGAAATGCTGGCAGAATGCTTGGTTGTGTAGGGAGAGGTATTAGCAGTAGGAAAAGGGAAGTGCTCATGCCACTGTACAGAGCACTGGTGAGACCGCACTTGGAGTACTGTGTGCAGTACTAGAGACCGTATCTCCAGAAGGATATAGACATCTTAGAGAGAGTTCAGAGAAGGGCTACTAAAATGGTGTACGGCTTGAAGGAGAAAAGTTACCAGGAAAGGCTTAATGATCTTAACATGTACAGCTTGGAAAAAAGACGAGACAGAGGAGATATGATAGAAACATTTAAATACGTAAAGGGAATCCACAAGGTAGAGGAAGGGAGTATATTTAAAAGGAAACAAAGTAGCAAAACAAGAGGACATAGTCTTAGATTAGAGGGGCAAAGGTTTAAAAGTAACATCAGGAAGCATTATTTTACTGAGAGGCGGTGGATACATGGAACAGTCTTCCAGTAGAAGTGGTAGAGGCAAAAACAGTAATTGAATTTAAGCAAGCATGGATAGGCATAAGGCTATCCTAAACAAAAGATAAATCCAGGTAAAGTATCCATGTAATTGGGCGACTAGATGCGCCGAAAGGTTCTTATCTGCCGACATATTTCTATGTTTCTATGTTTAGGCTTTATTTGACCAGAGCTAAATCGCTGGTGGGAAGCAGAACAGCAGAGCACGGGTTTCACATGTATGTTTACTGTCACACGGTTTGTCGGGTTCATTCATCACATGTGGGAGCTGAGGCTTCCTTTTATAGAGGTTGAGCGGCTCCTGATTGGCTGAGCTGCTTCCTGCTCTCTCCTCAGCTCCCTGCAGAGGCTGCAAAGATTTCATGAAATTTCCCGAGCAGACAACCAACCACCTGACACT
>RXON01000636.1:0-26245 GCA_009667805.1 Leptobrachium leishanense
CATGATGCAGAATGGGAGCGCAGCTGGTCCTGCATATGATCTGATTGTACACATGGTGCTCAGTAATGCCAGTCTTTTCTCCAGAGCAGCACAAACCATCACCAAAGCATTTGTTTAAATTTTTCCTCTGAATACGTAGAACCTTTTTACTGTCTATATTGTTATTGTTGAATTGATTTTGAAAGAGATTCGCGAACAGGAGAGTGTGAAATAAATGCGGAGAGACGTAGTACATACCCAGGAGACTTCGAGTGCGTAAAAAGGTCTCCTGTTTCAAGCTGCTGCACTTGTGGAATGGGGTAGAGCAATGATTGAGAACTTTCGCAATCAATGTTTCGGATCTACATGTTCCATGATGCTACATCTGGCTGGCTGAACCCAATGCTATTTCAGTCCTTTATTGACTGTTGCAGTCAATGTCACCAATTCTGCCATTTTTCATGACAGAAGGGAGGCAGATCTGAGCATTACATTTGATGATTTCTAGAATTTGACCATTTCTCACTGCCGACCCAACAAAACAACTCACCCACGCACTTGTAATCTCCTGACTCGACTATTGTAATAATCTCTTATCTGGCCTCCCTCTCTCCCGCCTCTCCCTCCTACAATCCATTCTAAATGCCTCTGCCAGCCTCATCCACCTTACCCGCCGCTCTGTCTCTGCCACTCCCCTCTGCGAGTCCCTTCACAGGCTCCCCATCCACTGCAGAATTAAATTCAAAATCCTTACCCTGACCTACAAAACCCTCACTAACTCAGCTCCCCACTACCTGTCCTCACTAATCCCCAAATACACCCCAGCCCGCTTCCTAAGATCAAACAGTGACCTGCGCCTAGCTTCTCCCCGCATCACCTCTTCCCATGATAGACTGCAGGATTTCTCACACGCAGCCCCCAACTTCTGCAACGCTCTCCCTCGTACGGTCAGACTTTCCCCTAAAGACATTCCTATTTAGGGACGCCTACCACCCGACTCACTGATGCAAGCAGTCATCAGTCCATCACTCTCGCCTAGCAGTCCTCTCCTTCGGTTTCCAACCCCAACCCTTCTAGAGTGTGAGTTCCTACGGGAATAGGGCCCTCATCTCCTCCTGTACTGGTTTGTCAAATGTTGAAATGTTGTTCAGTGTATTGTAACCCTGTCTATACTTTGCCCATTGTACAGTGCTGCGGAATATGCTGGCACTTTATAAAAAAAGATTAATAATAATAATGATAAAGAATGGGAGAAAATGTGCTAACTGACTCAATACTGCTCTATATCCTCGAGAGTGCAGGAGTCCGCACACAAGCTTCTCTCGAGATGCTATACGACCCCTGATAGATTAAAAAAATTGTACCCAGAGAAGGACGTTCGGTACTGGAGGTGTGGTGCTTCTGCTGCTAAGTTTTTGCATATTTGGTGGTCCTGTCCTGCTCTTACTCATTATTGGAAGAACATTCATGAGGCGCCTTGTGTAACCTTCCATGCCCTTCACCCCCATAATTTTTTCTCTTGCTTAAAGTGCCTTATTACGGAGCCCCGCCGGTAAATCTGCCTGACACCAACAGGGCTCCGTATCTTATAGCATTGCAACATACAAAAAGTCTCTGGCCACTCACTTGGTTAATGCGGCTAAACTTGTCATGCCTAGATATTGGGGACAAGCTATCCCACCACTTACAACCTTGTGAGACCTGAGCGGGCACCCACTGTAAAGCAGGCCACTAGTGCCGTTGCTTGCTCTCAGGACCCTCACAAACCTCTGTTTCTCAATACTAGGGATGGGCTGCTGGTTCGAATCGGTTCGCGTCGAACATCGGCTGTTCGAAAGTTTGCGAACTTCGAACTTTTCAGGCCGTTCGCAAAAAGTTTGAAAAAAATATAATTTAGATTTTTTTTTTTTAAAAAATCCTAAAAAAAATCTAAAAATAAAGAGGCTCTTTACTGGCAGAATATTATAAGCAACGGTTTATTAGATATTGAATTAAAATGGAAATATTTTTAACACTGAAGCCTATGGGATAAAACCATCTTGTGCTAAAACATCAGGCAGATGAGGCCCTCTAAACAGGCACTATAGAGGGCAGCCCGCCGGGGCCTCCCAAGGATCCCTTGAGGAGCATGCGGCTGCCGGATGACAGAGCTGCGACTGTGCGGGCAGGTCGGCCGGTTGCATGTGGCAGAGAGGTGGCGCAGGGAGGGAGCCACTGTACCTGCGGCCACGGCAGACCCCCCCCCCCCACCAGGATCCAGGGAGCCTCCACTGACTGACCACTAGGCTAAGGTAAGGCGACACATTTCTAATAAAAATCCGAGGACATTTTTAAATGTCCCAAGGAACATAAAATAAAACTTTTTTTTTCTTTCTATTACTCACCTGATTCTTGGATCCACCAACAAGCGCAGCCTCCCGTCTCCCACGCTGTTAGTGCGCTGGTGTATGCAGTGTCTGTCTGCAGCTTCTGAGAAGATACGCTATTAGTGTAGAGGGAGCGATGCAAAATGCGCAGCCGGCTTCCTCGCTACACTAATAGCGTATCTTCTCAGAAGCTGCACACAGCGCGACGGTTAAAGCTAGCGTCAGACTGTAGAGGTGCTGCCCGACAGTGTGAGGATTCATATGCTGCATTAATTATTCTTCTTACAAATTTGGTTACTTAACCCGTTTGCGTTTGGATTGTAATATTGTGACATCCAGGGCCCCGGGTGGCGATCGTGGGGCCCCCAGATGCATGGTGCCGCCAGCTGGTTGAATGCCAGGAGCTCCGGTGGCACCCGGCGCAGCTGTGAGTGATCAGGGGGCAGGGCGCGGTGCGATGACGCGGAGCCGCTGGGACCTTTAAATCAGGAGCGCGCGCTTACACCTCGCCTTGCCGTGGAGTTTCATTCCCGCATCGCTAGCTTACCGAATCAGTTTGTATACTTGTTACTTACCGTGCTTGTTCTGAGGACCGATCTGTTGCCGGCTTTGCCTGCCATTTGACTATTCTCTCTGTGTACTCCCTGTCTGTTCTGTTTGCCTCCTGTTGCTACTGGTGTGCGCCGATTCTCACCATATACAGTAGCACAGTGTCATGCCTTCCGTAGGTAGAGACCAGTATGCGGTAGATGGTGAACGACAGGTTAATCCAAGCGGGGTATTCGTGGGAGAATTCAAATAGAGTAGTCGTGGGAAGTCAAAAAAGGTCGAGGCAGGCAGAGTTCTTAGCAAGGTCAAGGGGTAAGCCAATTGGGTCAATAGGATAGGTCTTTAGGAAATATATATATATATATATATATCAACAGATATGAGGGAACCAGGAAAGCTTCCAGGAAGCAACAACCAGGTACCTATCCAAAGGAGAAATGGGGTTTTATAGGGAGTTTGCAGGAAAACACACCTCTGCAGGGAGGAGCCACAGCCTCCAGACACACCTCCACAGGTGATGAGGGTGCCTGGTCGCCATAGCTCCCCTCTCTGCCTGTCAGTCCGAAGCCACGCCCCCCCCGGGTTGGTGAGCACCTCCTACGGCTCTCCCCCTGCTCCCAGCGTGGTAGGACACGCCCCCACGCCGGGATCACGTGATGGCTGCCATGTTCGGCACCCCATCCGAGTGCCGCGAGCTCCTGGTCCGCTGGAGGCAGAGGAGAAGCCTGGACCCTGCCTCCTGGTGAGTGGAGCATTGTGGGGTTCAGACGGCTGCCGGCTGTTGCGGGCGCCGACCCCCCCCCCTTCCTGGTCGCCGCCCGCCGCCACAATGCCGGGCGTGTTGGGACCGCCCCCCCCCGAACTGGACGGGTGAGGCCTGACACACAGTACAAGTGCCTAAACGTTGCTGACCCGGTTTTGTTATAACAACTACTCTCGCTCTGCGCCCCTGTCTGGTATATTCCGCTGCTTGTTACTGCTGGTGCGCTTCCATCCTGCCATATACTATAGCGCAGTACAAACACATATATTGATTTCAGTCTGTGGTGTATATTGTTGGTGCTGTCTTCCTGGCCTGTGTGGCTGCTAGAGGTTAGGTTTAGTGGTCCCGAGTCCCGACCATCCTAAGGATCGGAGGGTTAGAGATCTGTTACCAGGGATCCTACCAGGTCTGTCCTGGGGAATCGTTACAAATATGCAGTGAACGCCGCAGCAAATGTTAATGCTCACGCAAGTGAGCGTTAACGTTTGCGTTAAGACCGTAATTTTTACCACTTGTTGTTGCTCAAACATTTCCCATGGTTTCAAATCACGTTTAAACATGAGCAAAAGTGGTAAAAATTAGCTCAGCGCACAGTGTTGAAATGGCTCCAAAAAAATGTTTTTTGGTTAAAAACGCTTTTTTTTTTTTAATTTGTTTTTTTGTTTCCTGTCACCCAGGGCAGTACCTGGACCCCCATACACCTTTATGACCAATATCTTGCATATATGCCCTCTTGGAGGGCACCTTCATTTTTGAACGTTCGAGCCCCATTGACTTGCATTGCGTTCGAATCGTGTTCGGTTTCAAATTCGAACTTTTTTAAATGTTCGAATGCGAACCGAACACGGGGGTGTTCGGCCCATCCCTACTCAATACCCCACCACTTCTCTGGGACTGGTATTCTGATGTGGAAAAGATCCTCCTTTGTGAAACTATGATTTATTCAGTGCGTGATCAATATGAGCAACATAGCCTCTGATGCTTCTATTGGCTTCCAGAAGCCATGCCCGCTAGGTCTCAGCTAGGCGAAGTTGGTTTAAGGTTAAATAAGGGTCAGCGATGATTAGCACAAGCTCTGGGACATTTTATAAAGGGATAACTACTGTTTATTTTCTTACAAGCTGTTTATGGTGGTTACTTCTTCCTATTCTGTTTGACCCACATTACTTTTTTGACACTCGGGAATTCGCTGAGATAAGCAGATTTCCAAGGACATGTTAGTGTTTACATCATGGATCTCAAACTCTGGCTCCCCCCAGATGTTGTTTGCCTACAAATCCCAGAATTCTTTTGACACAGTATATGGACAGAGAATAATGGGAGTTGTATTTCTGAATCATCTGGGTGGGTAAGAGAATGAGATCCCAGTTTACATTATTGTACTTTACAATCTGTATAATTCTGTAATCTGCTATTCTTATACAATAAAAATATTATTTATTATTATCCTTTATTTATATAGCGCCACAAATTCCGCAGCGCTTTACAAGATCAGTGTACATTGGAATATCACACATGGATGATAGTGCCTGATTCAGGGGACTCTGTTCCCAAGGGAACTTGCAATCTATGAGATGTACAAGTATTCTGTGAGGTAGGCACATCCATATTGTTAGGTGTCTTGCCCAAGGACACTCACTGGTGGCGTCTTCTTAGTGGGTACGGGTTGGCTTTCCATGATTGTAGAGCAGCGACCTGGTGGTTAAAGTTGAACCCATTTCTCGTAAAGTCGAGACTTGCTTCTCCACAGTTGTATTGGAGGGATATTGAATTATTAAATAAAATTTAAAAAAAAGCTTGCTGAGCATCCTGGGACATGTAGTTCAGAAACATCTGGGGTGTCAAGGTTTACGATCATTGGGATAGCATATGGATAATACATTAGGGGCTGGTTTGAGAGGTTAAAACTCATATATTTCACATATTATATTATTTTGCATATTATATATTCTAGATTTAATCTTCTGAATATACTATCCCAGGCCTCAAAATTTCCACTCACCTGCCAGCATTTGGCGAATGGAAATTAAGTGAGGGCAAGTGGGAATGCAGACGCAGGCAGCATGATAAATTATTTTGTGCTGCCTGAGCTGCATATACTGGCGACAACCGTGCTTTCTTTGTTTTTAGGCCCTCCTGCCGGCTGGGGAATCCAAGATGGCAGCTGGCCCCCTCTGAGAACATCAGAGAGGGCATGCCGGACGTCTGCCACCTATGCCTGCTCTGTCCTGGCAGTTCTCGTCTGGTCCCTCACTCTGCTCACACTGTGGTCTGATTTCTGGGTATGCATGTATCTGGGGTTTGATGTGTCTGGGTATACATGTATCTGGGGAATTATGTGTCTGGGTATACATGTATCTGGAGAATGATGTGTCTCGGTATACATGTATCTGGGATAACACGGAGGATATAATGTCCTATGAAGTCAATAAATCGTGCAGAATATGCAATATGAATTTGGAGTTGTTTAGCTAACTCACGAATTCTTCAGAAAGATGAATGTCTTTTAGGATAGATGAGGTACTCCTCTCAGGATCGATGTGAATATCAGAACTTTCCACGTCCAACAGATGATGGTCTCTATATATATCCCATATCGGGAAAATCGCCACACAATGTTAAAATAAAAAAAGATTTATTTTCTATATAAAAAGCAATATAAAATGTGCATAGGCCCAACGCATTACTTATGGAAAACCAGACTTCCTTAGGGGCAGTGTATCAATCAAATAAAAAGCAGATAATGCTTGTCATACATGTATCTGGAGTTAGCTGTGTCTGAGTATACATGTATCTGG
Organism: Leptobrachium leishanense; assembly: GCA_009667805.1. Classification (NCBI taxonomy): domain Eukaryota; kingdom Metazoa; phylum Chordata; class Amphibia; order Anura; family Megophryidae; genus Leptobrachium; species Leptobrachium leishanense. Next base: position 6,456 of record RXON01000636.1, read on the forward strand.
AGTGATTGTGAAGATGGAAAAAATGCACTAAGGTTAATAAAAGATGAGCAGTTACACTTAATATTTTAGTTGCATCCCCATTGATGTAAAGCACTTATTTTTAGGGATGCCCCGATACCGATACTAGTATCGGTATTGGTGCCGATACTGCCGTTTGCACGAGTATTTGGTACTTGTGCAAATGGCCCGATACCTCCCCCAGATACCGGAAGCCAGCGCTGGCATGGCTTGCAGGTATCCGTGGGGCTCGGAAAGCTGGCCGCCTGCATGAAAAGCATTTGGCCAGCATTCCCCTCCGGCGGGCCGTATTACTTACCCTGCGGGGCATCCGGTCGCAGGGCTGTGATCGGCCGCCGAGCAGTGGAGGCTGTGACGCTACCTCCAGCCAAGATCTCGCGGGAGCCTCTCGCAAGATCTCGGCTAGAGGCAGCGTCAAGGCCTCCAATGTCCGGCCGCTGCGTGATCGTGTTACAGCTCTATATCTCTATCTCTATCTCGTCTGAGGTCTGTGTAATACATATATGTGTATGCAATGGTGTATTTAGGTTTTGTGCTGCCCTAGGCCTGACTAAACTCGTGCACCCCCTAATTTAAATTTGAGGCACCCCTTCCTGTCAAGGGCACACCTCTTCCTGGTTAATCCCCACCCTTCCTCTTTAAGCTCCACCTTTTCCTCTTAGCGCTCCGCCTTTTCCTTGCTTTATATTAAAAGTGGATACCAAGTGCCTACTTGTATATTTTGTATACCATTTCAAATGTATCTATTGAGATAAATAAAATTATGAAATGTTTAAATTCAAGCATTTTTACAAAGAACAGCCACGCATGTCAAGTATACTGGATCACAGCCACTCTAATTGGTTGAACAATAAAATCCACAGAATCGTGCACTGCATATGAGTGTAACACAGAGCTGCACAGCAATAAAACCCACAGAAATGGGCACTGTGTATGAGCATATCAGAACTGCACAGCAATAAAACTCACAGTAATGTGCAGTGTGTAGGAGCGTATCCCAGAGCTCCAGGGCAATAAAACTCACAGTAATATGCAGTGTGTATCACAGAATCCACAGCAATAAAACTCCCAGCAATGCAATGTGCAGTGTGTATGAGTATATCAGAATCCACAGCAATAAAACTCCCAGCAATGCAATGTGCGGTGTGTATGAGTGCATCAGAATCCACTGCAATAAGACTCCCAGCAAACCGAGTGAATAAGAGCACACAGCAATTATTTATTCTATATTTACCGGCCTCCGTCCGCGGGAGGGCTGTGTGCAGAGTCAGCAGGGACTGTGTATGGACTCAGCAGGAGGTCCCTCCAGGCCACGTTAGGATCGCGGCTGTGCCTGTGCGTGGAGCCATCTTGTCAGCAGTGGGATGCCACTGCCAGAGGGTGCACCGTGGCTTTGATTCCCTTCCCGGTGGGTGTTCAGTCCAGAATAGAGTGAGAGTCCGTGTTAACGTAAGGGCGGGCAGCTGCGTGCGTGCGTGTCACGTGGTTCAGCCAGTCAGGTGGTACTGAGACTCAGTACCCCCTGACTGGCCGGACCGCTTGACCTGTATGCACACAGCCTCACCAGGAGCCAGGCAGCTCAATGAAAAATTTCTATCACTGCAGTGCTGGTTAAGGAAAGGTCCACTTTAAACAGCAGTAAGCAGACAGGGCTTCATATTCTGCTGATACCCCCCCTTTACCTGCCTTTTACTGTCATCTTCTCTCTCTGCACACAAATCACATCCCCCCTCCCCTCTCCTAGAGCTGCTGCAGGGCAGGGGAGGAGCTATGGGGGGAGGAGAGGGGGATTTTTATTCTATTTGATTTTATTCTGTATGCAAACGCCCTGCTCCGCTGCTCATTGTTTGAGAACACTGCTCAAAGCTGACACACAGTGACAGTGGCACCTCCTAGTACCCCCTAATGACATCTAAATAATCACTGGTACCTGGGGCGGCCTGCCCTCCGCCACTCCCCTAAGTACACCACTGCTCTGTGATATGCTCACACACAAGTTTGGCGAACTGCCAGCAAGTATGGTGCTGTTTGAAGGCATTGCAAATCCCCATAGAGAAGTAATGGTTAATCTATTCAGAGAACACCAGAGAAATGGCAGTGAAATGCCCTGATGTTCGGTGGTTTCAATCAGCAGGTTTATTCAGACGAACCCCCTAGGTTTCAATGTTAAAAATATTCCCGTTTTTATGCAATATCTAATAAACCATTTATTATTTTAATCTGCAGTAAAAAAGTCTTTATTGATTTTTTTTTTTTAGTACCTTTTAGTAATTTTTAAGCAAAATTTCCACCCTTTTTTTTAATAGCGGTTTTTCTTTTTTCTGTAACAGAACTTTTTATTATCAATCATAGGATCTTATATGTAAATTCCAGACATTTTCATTCAGTAGTTCTTTTGAAAACAGCAGGCCACGGGTTTGTGGTGGCAACATTCAGCGGCCGACTCCATGCACTTTGGGGACCCTGTGGTGAATGGTGAATTCACTGCAGGGTGGGAAAATTTTATTCCCCGAAGTGCAGGGAACTACAGAACACCAAAATGTTGGCGTCATTTCGGTGCTCTGTGAGTAACCCAATTAGTGGTGAGGTTTTTTGTTGCCCCCTGGAAAGTGAAAGCCTAGGCCTTGTCTACCAGGACATACTTGAAAATTAGTGAAATCTCAATGTATCCTTCCTGGCAAAATACTTTGCAAAAGTAAAAAAAAATAAAAAAAAATTTTTTAGGGGTGGGCCACCAGTGCGGGCCGCCGCCCCCTGGAAAGTGCCGCCCTAGGCCTAGGCCTTGTTGGCCTAGGCCAAAATACACCACTGTGTGTATGTATATTCATACACATATACTGTGTGTGTGTGTGTGTGTGTGTGTATATATATATATAATATTACAGTCAGGTCCAGAAATATTGGGACATTGACACAATTCTAACATCTTTGGCTGTATCCAATGGAGTTGGAATGAAACAAACACAATGTGCTTTAACTGCAGACTGTCACCTTTAATTTGAGGGTATGTACATCCAACTCAGGTGAACGGTGTAGGACTTACAGCAGTTTGCAGACGTGCCTCCCACTTGTTAAGGGACCAAAGGTAATGGGACAATTGGCTTCTCAGCTGTTCCATGGCCAGGTGTGTGTGATATTCCCCAATTATAATGTGCAGATAAAAGGCCCAGAGTTCATTTCAAGTGTGCTATTTGCATTTGGAATCTGTTGCTGTCAACTCTCAAGATGAGATCCAAAGAGCTGTCACTATCAGTGAAGCAAGCCATCATTAGGCTGAAGAAACAAAACAAGCCCATCAGAGAGATAGCAAGAACATTAGGCGTGGCCAAAACAATTGTTTGGAACACTCTCAAAAAGAAGGAACGCACCGGTGAGCTCAGCAACACCAAAAGACCCGGGAGACCACGGAAAACAACTGTGGTGGATGACCGAAGAATTGTTTCCCTAGTGAAGAAAACACCCTTCACAACAGTTGGCCAGACCAAGAAAACTCTGCAGGAGGTAGGTGTATGTGTGTCAAAGTCAACAATCAAGAGAAGACTTCACCAGAGTGAATACAGAGGGTTCACCACAAGATGTAAACCATTGGTGAGCCTCAAAAACAGGAAGGCCAGATTAGAGTTTGCCAAACAACACCTAACAAAGCCTTCACAGTTCTGGAACAAGATCCTATGGACAGATGAGACCAAAATCAACTTGTACCAGAGTGATGGGAAGAGAAGAGTATGGAGAAGGAAAGGAACTGCTCATGATCCTAAGCATACCACCTCATCAGTGAAGCATGGTGGTGGTAGTGTCATGGCGTGGGCATGTATGGCTGCCAATGGAACTGGTTCTCTAGTATTTATTGATGATGTGACTGCTGACAAAAAGCAGCAGGATGAATTCTGAAGTGTTTCGGGCAATATTATCTGCTCACATTCAGCCAAATGCTGCAGAACTCATTGGATGGCGCTTCACAGTGCAGATGGACAATGACCCAAAGCATACTGCAAAAGCAACCAAAGAGTTTTTGAAGGGACAGAAGTGGAATGTTATGCAATGGCCAAGTCAGTCACCTCACCTGAATCCCATTGAGCATGCATTTCACTTGCTGAAGACAAAACTGAAGGGAAAATGCCCCAAGAACAAGCAGGAACTGAAGACAGTTGCAGTAGAGGCCTGGCAGAGCATCACCAGTGATGAAACCCAGCGTCTGGTGATGTCTATGCGTTCCAGATTTCAGGCTGTGATTGACTGCAAAGGATTTGCAACCAGGTATTAAGAAGGGAAAGTTTGATTTATGATTATTATTCTGTCCCATTACCTTTGGTCCCTTAACAAGTGGGAGGCACATCTGCAAACTGCTGTAAATCCTACACCGTTCACCTAAGTTGGATGTACATACCCTCAAATTAAAGCTGACAGTCTGCAGTTAAAGCACATTGTTTGTTTCATTCCAACGCCATTGTGGTGGTGTATAGAGTCAAAGATGTTAGAATTGTGTCGATGTCCCAATATTTCTGGACCTGACTCATATATACTACACAGACCAGACATATATATATATATATATATATATATATATATATAGTCAATTTTCTAAGATTTAATAAATTTGTTATTTTATTTACACGGGTGCTGCTCCATTCGTGGATTCTATGCAACCTTTTGAGCAAGCACCGTGACCGTCTTCGAGTTGTTCAAGTCGACTTACAAGGTAGTTGCAGGGACATTGTGTTCGAAATATATATATATATTATATATATATATATATATATTCTGGTCTGAGGTATGTGTAATATATATATGCGTGTATGTATATATACACATGTATATGTATATAGGCAAGTCTGGTCTGAGGTCTGTATATATACAGTTGTGTTCAAAATTATTCAACCCCCATTGCTGTAAAGGGTTTTAGGGAATTTAGTGTACATTTGTAATTGTATTCAGAATGAAATCCTACAAGGACTTTTTAAAGAACCATATGCAACTAAAATTACATCAATTGGTTTTGTAATACAGTAGTAAATGTTTTTTTTGTGAATTCTTCATTGACACAATTATTCAACCCCTTAAAGACTACCACTCTGAAGAACAGAGGTTCATTCAAGTGTTTTCAATCAGGTATTGAAAACACCTGTGGATGTCACGGAGCAGCAATAAAGCATAATAAGCACCAATTAGGCAGCTTTAAAATGACTGTGATACTCAGCTCCTTCTAGACATTTACTGGTGTGGTTACAAACATGGTGAAGTCAAGAGAATGGTCCAGGAAGACAAGAGAAGAGGTGATTACTCTTCACAGGAAGGGCAATGGCTATAAGAAGATTGCAAAAAAGTTAAACATACCAAGAGAGACCATAGGAAGCATCATTCGCAAATTCAAGGCAAAGGGCACTGTTGAAACGCTACCTCGTCGTGGCAGAAAGAAGATGCTGACTTCGACTGCTGTGCGCTACCTGAAGCAGGTAAAGGGAAGCTTCAGCGTGTGCAAGGTACCATGAATTCTCTTCAGTACCAGGAGATATTGGATGACAATGTGATGCAGTCCGTCACAAACCTGAGGCTTGGGAGACGTTGGACCTTTCAACAGGACAATGATCCCAAGCATACCTCCAAGTCCACTAGAGCATGGTTGCAGATTAAAGGCTGGAACATTTTAGAGTTGCCATCGCAGTCACCAGACTTAAATCCGATTGAGAACCTCTGGTGGGACTTAAAGAAAGCAGTTGCAGTGCGCAAGCCTAAGAATGTGACTGAACTGGAGGCTTTTGCCCATGACGAATGGGCGAAGATATCCGTAGATCGCTGCAAGACACTTGTGTCAAGCTATGCTTTACGTTTAAAAGCTGTTATAACTGTAAAAGGATGTTGTACTAAGTACTAAGATTGAATGTCACTTGGGGGTTGAATAAAACTGATAATGATGTGAGCACAGAAAAGCGTAGCGTCACTCTCCGTGCTGTTGTATGCATGTACTAGCGTAGCTATGTGACAACTCCAGCTCTGCTTCTCTCTGTTTGACAGTGTCCCCAGCATATTTAGCAGCGTGCGATTGAACCTTTCGGGTTGAGCATCACCTTGAGGGTGATATGGTGTAGTTCGAGTCTTCTGAATTCCCAGCAGTTCTAGTAATTGCCCAACAAGCCGGCATTCAAAGTCTCTACCCTGATCAGAGTGTATTCTCCTTGGTAGGCCATAGTGAACAAAGAACTTTTCCATCAGAACCTTCGCCACCGTAGGAGCATGTTGGTCTTTTGTAGAAAAAGCTTGGGCGCAACGTGTGAAATGATCAGTCACTACTAGAATATTTCCCTGCCCACTAGCATCCGGCTCTAAGCACAGGAAATCAATGCACACCAAATCCATGGGTCCTTGACTTTGTAGGTGGCTCATTGGAGCAGTTCGGGTCGGTAGGGTTCTCCTCTGAATACACCTCAAACATGAATGGCAGTAACTTTCCACTTCAGCTCTCATGCAAGGCCAATAGAATCTGTCCCGCACCAGCTTAAAAGTTCTCTCTGCGCCCAAATGTCCATGTTCATCGTGTAACGACCGCAGTACACTCTCTCTGTGTTTAGTGGGAAGGAACAACTGTTGGGTCTTTTCAGCATTGTTTGAGGGGCCCCTTCGGTAGACCACCCCATCCAACATCTTCAACCGTTCCCACTCTTTGTACACCAATCTGGCTCCATCTGGGGAATTTGTCAGCAGAATTTCCCGTTGGTTCGCGTTTAGGGCCTTTACGGTTAACGCAATCAAAGGGTCTCTAGCCTGATCGGCTCTCAGGTCCTGTTTTGAGAATGTAGGCAGACTTTCATCCCTCAGCTGCATAGGGTTACAGAAGAACTCTGGAACAGCCGCAGCCATAACTCCTATGGCTTCCGCTTCAATCCCTCCCTTGACCCGGCGCTCTGCTCCTTGACATAAAGCATGCACCCCATCTGGAGTTAACGGAGTCCATTCTGTAATGTAGGGTCTTCTCGACAAAGCATCAGCGTCTCGATTATTCACCCCAGGGCGATACTTCAGGCTGAACGAAACCCTGACAGACAGGCCAACCACCGATGTCCCGTTGCGTCCAGCTTCGCAGTGGTAAGGACGTAGGTAAGAGGATTGTTATCCGTCTTTATCACAACCTCGGCTCCATACAGATAGTCTTTTAGCTTGTCTACCACCACCCACTTCAAGGCTAGGAACTCCAACTTGTGGGTAGGATAGTTCTTTTCAGAAGGCGTAAGGCTCCGGCTCACATACGCTACAGGCCTCAGCAATCCACCATACTCTTGGTACAGGACTTCCCCTAGACCTTCTCTGCTGGCATCCACATGTAGTTCGTACGGCTTGTGAGGGTCCGCGTAGGCCAAGACAGGAGCTCGAGTTAGACTCTCTTTCAGCTTCAAGAAAGCACCCTCGCATTGACTAGTCCATTCTCCCTGGTTAGACTCTCGAGCCTTCCTTGGCCCTGGAGCCGACAGATTTCGGTCAGAGGCCTTGTGGCCTTCTTCTGTGTCTTCCTTCTGTAGGAGCTTGTTCAATGGTTGAGCTATCTTGGCAAATCCTGCTACAAATCTTCGATAATAGGACCAGAACCCCAAGAAAGATCTAAGTTCAGTAACGTTTCAGGGTCTAGGCCAGGAAGCTACGGCCTCCAACTTCCGAGGATCTGTCGCAACGCCTTCTGCTGAGACCACATGTCCCAGATACGTAACAGAAGGTAAACAGAATTGACATTTCTCCAGAGACAGTCTCAACCCCTCTTCACGGAGCCTCTTCAAGACCTTCTCCAACCGTTTCTCATGTTCTTCCAAAGTCTTCCCGAATACAATTATGTCATCCAGATACACTAATACTTCGATCAGCTTCATGTCCCTGACTGTCTTCTCCATTAACCGTTGGAACGTGGCTGGAGCCCCCGTAAGGCCTTGAGGCATTCTGTTGAACTCAAAGAACCCCAGTGGGCAGATGAACGCAGTCTTCTCTTTGTCTTCAGGATGCATCGGTATCTGGTGATACCCACTTCGCAGGTCTAGTACACTAAACCATTTTGCTCCAGACAAACACTGTAAAGCATCTTCTATCCGAGGAGTGGTATACTGATCTGGGATGGTTCTCCGATTCAGCGTGCGATAGTCTATGCATAGACGGACAGAACCATTCTTCTTCCGGACCATTACTATTGGAGATGCATATGGGCTCCTGGACTCTTGAATCACCTTGGTTCTTTGCAGTTCATTCAGCTGTTCTCGGAAATCATCCAAGTCTCCCAGCGGAACTCGTCTTGACCTTTCACGAAACGTCTTGTCTTCCTGTAATCGAATGTGATGCTCAGTACTTTTAGCTAGGCCCACATCGAACTCATCTCTTGAGAACAAGTCCCTCCACTTTAGTACCTGGGACTGAAGACGTTTCTTCCATTCAGGTGAGATGGGAGCGTCCTTGGGGTAGAACCTTTCATCTGGAATCTCTTTATCCACTCCCCCTCCTAAATCGGTAGGAGAGAGAGGCGTAACAGACGCTACTTGCCCGATAGGCATTCGTGCTTTCAGGACCACTGGAGAATCAGACACGTTACACACACTGACTGAGACTCTTCCTCGTGTTCGTTTCAAAGCTCTTGTGGAGATTATTTCAGGGATTACTTCTACTCCGGCTTAACTCCCATGATTAAAATCGGTTTCCAGTACCACATAGGGGCCTGGTTGCGATCCGTTCAACTTGACTGAAACCCGGAAACTCGCTACTTCTCCTGTTTGCAGAACCCTCTCTGTTCCTTCCAATCTCCATAGGCGCCCCACCTCAACAGGTGCCTTCTGTTCTTCAACCATTCTCTGATAGACTGGACGTAACATTGGGTGTACTCCCTTGGTAGAACCTTCTTCCAGTACCATAGGAGTCAGGAGACGTCGCACCAGATCAGTATTTGTCCCCACTATCATGGAACTTCTGTTTGCCCCTGAAGGCCGAGGACACACAATGACCAACGCATCACAACCTCCAGACTGTCAGATGACTTCGGACCCGATCTCCAACTTCACCTGTAGATACCCGTCATAGGGGAGTTTCTCAGTTCCGATACCCCAGATTTCCAGATCCTTCTATGAGAAACACTTGAAGCACATACCTCTACAGAAAAAGAAGTCTCGGTAGATCAATGTCACTTGAGCCCCTGAGTCCAACAGAGCTTTGGTGTAGACTCCCTCTACTTGGATTGGCACAAACAAGGACCTATCAGCTGGTCAGGAAACTTGGTTGTAGTAACAGGAGGTTTAGACCCCGTTTGTTGTACCCTGGCCTTCTTCTTGGCCGGCGTAGGTTTTGGGTGTGCATTGCTTCCCCATGACGTAGGACCGGACGCTAAGGGAGTGACTCTATCAGTCCTGGTAGGCTCAGCAGTTGGCAAGACTCTGGGCCCTCTCGGCCTTTCATTTCTGACTTGAAAATTTGAGCGTTTCTTTTTAGCCGGGCGCCTGGTTTGCTCCCTTACCAGGGCCCTCTGGAGTTTCCCGCTTGCAGGGTGGACAACAGTTTCTCCACGGCCTTTAGGAGTTCTTCGACCGGTTTCTTTTCAGCTCTCCCTTGTGGGCATTGAGCCCTGAAATGGCCGATTTCCCCGCAGCCAAAACATTTCTTTCTCGGGAGTGTGGGAATATTTCCTTCTTGTGGTTCATTTGGAGACCCCCTGTTCGAGGCTACAGCAACCCCGTCAGTTCTGGCGTCCTTAGCCGACAGCATTGTCATTAACTCCATCATTTGAGACATCTGAGTTTTTAAAGCCAGCACTTCAAGTCTGTATGTCTGCTACACACAGAGTTCCTACTTCTGCGGTGAAAACTGTGTGCGAAGCATTTGCAACCTTTTTAGCCTTAATCAAGGCCTCTTCTTCTCGGATAGCTTTGACAAGTTTGGAATAGGTCAGTCTCGTGCTCTTGTATCTAGTCTGAAATTTCAACATTATGGGATCCAGTGGGAGTGCTCCTTTGAAAATTTGATCCATCAAAGCTTTGCTTGCATGACTCGGTTCCATGCCCCCTTTGAGAATGACCTGATGGATGATTTTATCCAGCCGCCAGACATATGTGGACAATTCTTCTCCTTCCTTTTGATAGGTGTGAGAGAACTTGTGGATAAGCTCGGCACAATCCTCCACTCCCCCGAAAATTTCCTGTAAAGCTTCTAGATACTCCGCAGCAGTGCAGCCGGGCTTGTCCCTTTTTAGGTTTCGAATGACATCTGAAGCAGGACCTCTTAGGCTCTCCATCAACCTTTGTCTCTTCACGGTGTCAGCAACTTCCCATTCTTCCACTGCTTGCACTGCCTGATCTATCCAATTCTCAAAGTCCTTTTCTCCAGTTGGCACAGGGACCTTACCAGAATAAAACCGTAACTTGCGATATCTGTAATTGGGAGACGCAGCAGAGTTTTGGGCTAGTGTTTCCCCATAGTGGTGAAAAATGTGGCAGGAGGGAACCCTGTAGTTGGGGTAACATCAGGAACATTCGCGTGATCACCACGTGGCGTACTTGGCTGGACCAGTCGAACTTCCACATCGTCGGTCAGCTTCACTCGCGCCCTGAAAACACACTGGAACACCCTTTCTCCACTCAAAAAGAACATATGTGTGAGGGGTATCTGGGTTCTCTTTACTGTCCAGGATTAACCCCCGATTATCTGGTGTCAGTGCGGCCACGGCCTGGCGAATCTGATCTTCGGCCCAAGTGTCTGCAGGAATATCCATAACTATACATAATCCTATCTGACTACTGTGCTCCTCACACCATTTGGCAGCAGTGTCTGGATCCATATTTAACCCTTTAAATGCGTTTTTTCCAGAGATTGGATCCCGGACGAGCCCCCACGTGTAGCGCTCACTCCCGGAGGAGCCGCTGAATTTGAACCTCGGGTCAGTCTCCCCGCACTAGGGAATAAATATACACCAGCACTGTTGTGGATTTTATAAGTTATATAGTTTACTGAATAAACTGGCATATAAAGAGCAACACAGTATACGTATATATATTTACAGTAGTTCGTAATGCGAGAAACCGCGCAGCGGAAAAGAAAAAGGAATTTTAACCCCTTCGTGGTTGGAGTGTGAGTCCCGTGCAGGTTGTGTCCCAAGAAAGTGTACGTGTATGCGTGTATGGTACCCGGGTACAATATTCAACTGGCCAGTGAATGTTTTCAGGTGTGTCTTCGACTAGTCACGTTGGGGCCCTGTAGGTTTTGACAAAACTGCAGCGTGTTTTATTATCTTTACTGTGGCTGGGAAGGCCTCTCACCCATCCGCCAGATACTCTGCGCTCTGCTTGACCCAGGACGTCTCTCCGCTCGATTTGGCTGGGACTCTGTGCCACCGGATCCGCTGTCTTGCTTGTCTGTGTCTGCCACAAGATGCTCAGCTCACCGCCTGCACTCCCATACGATCATCTGCGGTCTCCTTAACTCGGGGTCCTTCAGCATACTCTGTATCTGTGTAAAGTCCTCAGTGGTGGATCACTCGGTCTTTGGCAGTAAAGGGAAACCGATCTCCAGCTCCGCAAGGCCGCACCTGCGCTCCGGCCTAGTCACGATCAGTATCTCTCTCATGTGCGTCTTGCTCTCTTCACTCCTCTGCGCGCTCTGCCTGTTCTCTCCACGAGGCTGCGGATGTAAGTCTCTCTTTTTCCCACCCACTTCCTGTTCCCGCCCGCAAAGCATGCTGGAAAATGTAGTCCCAATGTCCAGTGTCTTACATTGCGCTTGTCTCCCTCTGGTGGCCAAAATTAGGTACTGCAACCACAGTGTTTTAAAACCAGCGCTACAGTGGTATCGGTGCATCCCTACTTATTTTTCTTTAAGTTTACATTGGTTAATGTTAATGTTATTTTTGTAACTTTATTCTGAATAAAACATTTAACCGTGTCATTTCATAAGATAATTTGAGGGTGTGTTTGGGGCGGAGTTATGGGCAGGGTAGGGGGTAGGTGGGGCAACTGGTGGCGCGTAACTCTTAAGACCGGCTGGGTCGAGTGGAGGTAACATCACTGCTCTGCGTGGAGAGAGCCTGTGGAGACTTGCGTTCGATCCCAAGCAAGCACCTCTCCAGTAAGTGTCCTTGGGCAAGACCCCTAACGGTACATATTCGCCACCCAGGACATGCTTGAAAACGAGAGTAATCTCAATGTATCTTTCCTGGTAAAATCCTTTCTCAAAAATAAAAAAGACCTGGCTAGTAGCTTGGAATTTGAAATTTAGAGCCCTGTTTTTATCCTATATTGGTAATATACAGGGTTATTCAGAGAGCGTGAAAAGCAGGAGAATGACTGGAGAATGAAAAATTCTAGGTCAAAATAGCCAAACCAGAAAAAATTCTTCCTTTCATCTCACTTTCCAAATCGGCTATTTTGACCTAGAGTTTTTCATTCTCCAGTCATTCTCCTGCTTTTCACGCTCTCTGAATAACCCTGATTGAGTTTACTGTAGCAGAAATATCAACCAACGGAGGGATGATCCATGGCATCATGATGCATCTTTGCCAACATTACCTGCATTCTTTATGAAAGCAAACGTGTCCCTTCTATAAAACTCCCTATCATTTTCTTGGAAATCTAACTTAAACGGCAAGAAAAAGAAGCAAAAGGGCTTTATGACGTTTAGGGTTAACAAAGGAGCAGGGCCGGATTTATAACTAGGCAGAGTAGGCATGTAGTACAGGAGGAGCGGCGTTTGTTGGATTTGTTTCTGGTAGGGCATAAATAAAAGTCCACCAGTCTTCCTCATGACTGAAAAGCAGCATGAGAGTTTATGGTTCACTACACAGCAGCCTGTGGTTCATTGGTTAGGGCTCACCCTTCACTAGAGGTGCCTTGACGTTCGGCAGGTGAGCTTACACTCCAATGGCCATTCGAGTAAAACCAAAGCCTCTTATTGTGTTTGTTTTCACATGGTGTTCTAGGAATAAGCGCAGATGACACCTTTTTTTTCCCCTTGTAGAGTAGGCATGTGCCTACAGGCGTCTGCCACAAGGGGGCGCCCTGCTTTATAAAGATGAGGAAAAAAAGTTTTTTCTTTTTTTTCATAATCATTAAGACCTCTGTATTTCTGGAGCCCTATGGGCTAGAGGGACATGAGGTATCATTGGAAAGGCCAGATTATGACCTTTCCAGTGATGCCAAATATAACCGGGTTAGATTTGGGTAAGGCTAGGGTCAGACTAACGCATTTTTCACGTTGTCCGTGAAAATGTGCGTTCGAAGAATGGACGTATTTTTTCACGGAATACGCAATAGCGGTCATACTATGCGCAGTTTCATCCGTGATTTTGTACGGATCATCAATAAAACACTTTTTGTGTCTGGACGTTATGTTGGCCGGACATTAGCAGCGTCTGACGTCTCCCAATCACGCACACACGCCGCTAGCGGACGCAGCGCACTCTGTACGTCAGTACTAGTGGTTAACGTTCTCGAAAAAATGCGTTCATTTTCCACTTGCGTTGCGCAGCCGGACTTTTGTGCGACCGTACTTCGTATTTGGCCTCATTGCCGGCATCTGCTGCTAGTGCGGCCGTGATTAAGTGCGGCTGCACGCGCGTTCGCACTGCCTCAGTCTGACCCTGCCTAAAAAAATAAAATATAATATTTTTTTCTAATGCAGCACTATTTTTCAGTTTACATTTTATTCTGTGAACAGTGATGCTGCGCTAACTCACATTCTTATTTCCCACTCTGCCACAAGTGTGGAGCTGATGATGCAACGCATTGTTTCATCGACAACCTAGTCCTAGACCGTGGCACTGGCACTCAGTGGGAGCGGCAGAGGGGGGCTTTGGAACCTGCATCACTGTATTGTACCCCACATAAGGTTAAGTAAGGAGTCATTGGAAAGGACAGAGTCTGGTCTATAAAATGATACCAAACATGACCATGAAATGTGTAAAAATAAAAAAAATAAGGAAAAAGTAAATGCAAAATGTATTTTTTTCTCTGTTCTACAGCAGAGGCAATTTATGCTTTTACATTTAAAAGAAACAATGCCACTGCACTAACTCAACTAAGGCAACAGATTCTGTTCATTCTTTTGTTGTGAGCGCAGAGGGACCCTAGCAGATTGCCTGGAAGGGAGGGGGGGATCCGTTCAGATCCCTCTCCCTCCCGATCGGGAAGGAGCAGCGTCAAAAGCCAGGCACCGCTTAAAAGGGGAGAGTCTCCCCTTTTTAAGCGGTGCCTGGCTTTAACCCCTCAGGCACCGGGTTGCACTTTAGCGCCTTGCGGCGTCGAATTGCGGCCTAGCTCTGGCTCCACCCTTGGGTCCCCCCTCACTGCCCGACATCATCGCACATAGCGTGATGACATCAGATAGCCGGGGAACCCTAGCTGCCCGGGGATTTCCCAAGGAAATCCCCTGGTGGAGATACGAGGTTCTTTTGAATCCCGATATCTCCAGAACCGTGGCAGCTAGGAAGTCATGGATGGTGTCATTTGAAAGGCCTGAGCATGATACCCAACATCAGCATGCTCAAATAAATAAAAAAAATTAAAAAATAACAATAAATAAATAAAATAAATAGAAAAAACATGTTTTTTTTTGTGTTATTTTTAATACTGCAGCAATATTGTTCACATTTCAATGTTTGCTAAAAATCACGTAATTCCCCCCAAAAAATGTTACAAGTCCCCATTTCAAATTTTTGTACAAGCGCACCCCATAGAAAATATAACCGCAAATGTTCATGTGATAAAATGTGAAAAAAAAAACCCACTTTACACGCTGCAGATGATTAAAAATTTAAATTTTATAGAATTTTGTGTTATAATATATAGGCAGGACATGACGTATACATATAAAAATGATGAAATGGCTCAGCAGTGAAGGGGTTAAAGTCTGTCTTTGCGCAGCTACATTTTATTGATACGTAACCCTTATAAGTTGCCATGTTGTTAATTACTTTGAATACAAGAATTTTTTTTTCTTTATTTTGTTAATTTCAGGTGCTGCGAGCGCACATATTGCCCCTTACAAATGTGGCGTTTAATAAATCTGGTTCCAGGTGAGCATGCAGATATTTTCTGTTTAATAAATGTTTAGTTTATAGCACAGTGGGCTCAGCTCGTTCACGACGCTTTTGTTAAGGGGACATTCTAGTGTATAGTTCTTTGAAAAGTTTTGTATAGTACAAATATATTTGAAAGTGACAGGACCCTTCACTATATCAATTAAATACAGAGCTTTTCAAAGAAATTGTAACCGTTAAAGGAACGCTCTACTCAAAAAATCACCCCCCGTTTTTTTATCCTAACCTATCCCTATTCCCTTTAATAAATCTTTAGTTTTTATTTTTTTGTAACTGTAATACTTACCCTAAAATCCACTTCTTTCCAGCAGCGTCTTTTTTTTTTTTTTTATACTCACCTCCCTCCTCTTCTGCTCCCGTCCTTCTTGATTTCTGGTTTACGTGAGAAGCGCACATGCGCGCCTCTCACATAAGCCAGCCAATCGGCAGGCTTACTCCCGGCTCCCTCTGAGGATTAGTGTTGCGCGCAAGAGGATGCGCGCAACACTAACCCTCAGCCGCTGCCACCAGCTACTGCGGCGAGTTGGAGACGTCATCGCGCTGAAAGCGCGATGACGTCTCCTACTCGGCAAAAGTTGGCATAAGCGGGAAATATGATTCCCGCTCTGCTGACTGACAGCTGGGAGGGCGGAGTAAACTCCTCCGCCTCTCTCAGCTGTTTTCAGCTTTTCAGCTGAACTGCCGAGCGGAGACAGAGGGCGGCATACTTCGGGCATCATGACCACCTAAAATAGCTTAGGTGATCATGTTGCCTAGAGTGTCCCTTTAAGATACATACAGGGTTATCCAAAGAGATTCGAATTGCTTGAGAAAGGTAACCGAACGCTGAAAATCAGCGTTCGGTTCCCTTTCCTGGCCATTCGGCTATCCAGAGAGCAGGCAATTCGCCAAATCCTGTCGAATTGCCTGCACATATGGTGACTGTTCGGTCCCTGTTCGAGGGCAGTGAAATCCCCATGAGCACTGCTTCGTCTATTCAGAGAACACAAACCAGCAGTGAAAGGTTCCCGAAATGCCCTGCCATTCTGTGGTTTAATTCGGCAAATTTATTCAGGAGAATCCCATAGGCTTCAATGTTAAAAAAATATTCCTGTTTTAATTTCAATATCTAATAAACCGTTCATTATATAAATTCTGCAGCAAAAAGTCTCTTTATTTATAGATTTTTTAGGATACTTTAAGCATTTTTCTGAATTTTTTAAAAAAAAAATTAAAAGTCCGATTTTTTTTTTTTTTTTTTTCAGTTTACTTATTTTTTTTGTAACAGCCTCTTTATTATCATTCCCTGGACCTCCTGTGAAAATTTCAGACATTTCGCTCAGTAGTTTCTTTGCAAACAGCGTTTCATTTTCCCAGATTCATACAAATGGTTTTTCTAATTTATTCACTGCCTCCTCTACGTCACAGCTGCTTCGGCTCTGTGTGATTCGGCTCCTTTTCGCTCCTGTTCGGCTCCTGTTCGGCTTTTTCGAAGGTTAATCCAGATGTTTTTGCTTGTTTCAGCCTGCATTCGGTTCGTTTTCGTCAGGTTTGCGGCAGCTTTTCCCTGCAATTCGGGGGCCCTGTGGTGCTTGCTGAATACACCGCAGGGTCACCGAAATGCAATCGGCAAAAGGAACCGAATTGAAGAGAACGAAAAGTCACCGAAGGTGCGGTGACTTTTCGAATCTCTTTGGATAACCCTGATAGTGTGTTACAGATGGTACTTGAAGTGTGGAAATGACCTTTTCCTTTGGTTCTCCTTACAGCTTCATCACTGGAAGCTACGATCGTACCTGCAAAGTGTGGGACACGGCCTCTGGAGAGGAACTGCACACGTTGGAGGGACATCGAAATGTAGTCTATGCTATTCAGTTAATAATCCATACGGGTAGGAACATTGCAAGTATATGTTCTCCTGTAAAGCTATACTGGTTAGAAGATTGATTTTATTTTTTTCATATGTACCCACCCAGTTCATTCTATTCCTTACCAGTGTTATCTGAAGATATTGTACATAGTTGCTTATTGTTTTCTACACTCAAATCATTGTCATTGTCGTGCACTAGCACGAGTCTGTTGGGTAATAATTTTTTCTCTGAGATACTGTATGGGGCAGGAATGGTAACCCGTTGCACCAATACTAGACTTTCCCCTAATGGGCACTTCACTGCATGGGGTGAAAATTTTAAAAAAAAATGTTGCAGTTTCAGGCGTGAGTTTGGCCCAAAGCAAGTTGTTGCTCACCCATCCACATTTGCAAAATATTTCGTTGATGTGAATTTTGTATTCTGTTACTCCACAGAGATAAATTGCCACTGGATCCTTCGATAAAACCTGCAAGTTATGGAGCAGGAACAGGAATGTGCTACCATACCTTCCGAGGCCATACTGCAGAAATAGTGAGTGCTTAGAAAACCATCTTAATTCCTGCCAAGTTTTTGAAATATGTCAATTGATAAATCAAGTTTGATGGTAAATGCAGTTCAATAACCTACATTACTTACAGGGTTATCCAAAGAGATTCGAAACGTCACCGCACGTTCGTTGACTTTTCGTTCTCTTTAATTCGGTTCGTGTTGCCGATCCCATTTCGGTGACCCTGCGGTGTATTCAGCCAACGCCACAGGGTCCCCGAATTGCAGGGAAAAGCTACCGCAAACCTGACGAAAACTAACCGCAAAACCTGCCGAATGCACGCCGAAAACCCTCAAACATCTGGATTAACCCGTCGAAGACGCCGGAAAAACCCGAGCAGGAGCCGATCACACGCAGCGAAGCCGCCGGAAAAAGCGGAGAAAAAGCCGAGACCGCAGACAGAGGGAGGTGAATAAATTGGCAAAACAGTTTGTATGAATGTGAAAGTGAAAAGCTGTTTGCAAAGAAACTACTGAGCGAAAATGTCTGAAATTTACGCATGAGGTCCAGGGAATGATAATAAAAAGGGCTGTTACAGAAAAAATTCAGAAAAATGCTTAAGGTATCCTAAAAAATCTATAAATAAAGAGACTCTTTACTGCAGAATTTTATGATGAACGGTTTATTAGATATTGAATTAAAACGGGAATATTTTTAACATTGAAACCTATGGGATTCTCCTGAATTAACTTGCCGAATTAAACCACCGACTGGCAGGGCATTTCGGGAACCTTTCACTGCTGGTTTTCATTCTCTGAATAGCTGCAGCAGTGCATTTTCATGGGGATTTCACTGCCCTCGAACAGGCACCGTATGTGCAGGCAATTCGCCAGGATTTGGCGAATTGCCTGCTCTCTGGATAGCCTAATGGCCAGGAAAGGTAACCGAACGCTGATTTTCAGCGTTCGGTTACCTTTCTCAAGCAATTCGGATCTCTTTGGATAACCCTGTTAGTTTTGCACTGGCAACATTATAAAAAACTATCACACATGCAATGTCCTGTGCAAAACATGCAAGATTAGGAAAGCAATATTTTAAACATAAAACAGAACACATTTAACATTTTTTTCAAAGTAATCAAATACTAAAGGCATATTTAGTAATTAGGTAATATTTTTAAGATACTGGTACATATTACATAGATATATTATGCATCACACTCAGCTTTGGGCATATCACTTTCTTCAGCCTCGTATTACTGATTTCTTCTTTATCACTCTTAGTTCCAGTCTTTTTATTCTCTGCCACTTTTATGGGAGAGTACTGAAAATACCCGTGTTGTCACATCTGACAACACAACCAGTGTTGTCACAATCCTGCCATTGTTATCAGAGCCTTTCCTGTGTCTCCATACCCTCCAGTGTGTCCAAGATCCCATTGTCCTGGTTTGTTTTCTGCTTCTCCTGTATCAAGCTCTCTGCGTGTCCTGTCCCTCTGCTCCAAAGCAATTGTTCTGAAGCCTCCTGCAGCAACTCACAACTAACTTTATCTTGGCGAATTGCCTGCACATACGGTGCCTGTTCAGTGCCTGTTCGAGGGCAGTGAAATCCCCATAGAGAAGCAATGCTTTGTCTATTCAGAGAACACAAAACAGCAGTGATAAGTTGCTGAAATGCCCTGCTGTTCGGTGGTTTCATTCGACAGGTTTATTCCGGAGAATCCTTCAATGTTAAAAATATTCCCGTTATAATTCGATATCTAATAAACCATTTAATATTAGTAGTTTTGTTGCAAACAGCGTTTCAATTTTCAAGCAAACTGTTTTTTTTTCTCACCTCCTTCGTCCGCGTGTTGGGTTTTTCCGGCGGCTGCTCTGCGCTGTGATCGGCGGCTCGTCGGGTTTTTCCGGTGTGTTCGGCTGGGTTAATCCAGATGTTTTTGCAGGTTTCAGTGAGCTTTCACCGGTGTTCGTCAGGTTTGTGGCGGCTTTTCCCTGCACTACGACAGCCCTGTGGTGCTTGCTGAATACACCGCAGGGTCGCCGAAATAGGATCGCTGAATTGCACATTGCAGTGACTTTTCGATTCTCTTTTAATAACTTGTAAGTCTCAGATTTTCCCAAAAAAAAAAATCGATGGCCTACAATTCCCAGATTTTTTTAATTCAAAAGAGAATCATGGGAGTGGTAGTTCAGAAACATCAGGGAGGCCAGAATTTGACATCACTTCTCTAAGGTAAACCACTCCTGAGCTCTATCCTGGTACCGCCCCCCACCACCATTTTTAGCTCAAAAGACAGCTTTTGATATTTCAATTCTACTGCAGTAATGTTTTTAGTTTAGAAGTGTTTAAAAGTGTACCTCATCTATAGCACCAGGGGTCTCCCAGCTCTCATC
>RXON01000637.1:0-119884 GCA_009667805.1 Leptobrachium leishanense
ATATGCCAACGGAGCGGTGGCCATCGCGTCCCCTTATCCGTCTATCTCAGTCGGACGTTTCCCTTAGATACTGGTATCTCCTTCAGACATACAAAACATAGAAGACACGTTACCTATCGCCGGCGCTGCTTGCTGTTTCCTCAGACTCAGTGGTGTCCCAGTTCCCGGTCAGGGGTCCGTTTGGGACGAGACGAGGTCCACTGAACAGGAAATCCTGCTTGGCGCCTGCAGATGTCAGCTCACCTTCAACGGACGCCCAACCAGCGGGATTCTCGCACCTGCTGCAGTCAATCTGCCACAGTGTGTTCAGCAGCCGTTACTGTGTGCCCGGAAAGGGCCCGTATCCCGGCTCACGAGGCCCCCAAAAATGTAGGCGGACAAAAACAGATTCACTTTCAAGACGGCGCCGG
This sequence comes from Leptobrachium leishanense, assembly GCA_009667805.1. Lineage (NCBI taxonomy): Eukaryota > Metazoa > Chordata > Amphibia > Anura > Megophryidae > Leptobrachium > Leptobrachium leishanense. The sequence continues at coordinate 411 of RXON01000637.1, forward strand.
ACCAGGCACAAGTAAGGATTGTCAGAACACGAGTCTCTTCAGGAAAGGCAAACTTTATTGTGTCGTCACACAAGTGCCCACACAGGATTGAATCGCAAAGAGTGAGCCCCCTTTTCACCCGTGCAAGGGATCTTATACCAAAAATACGTAATTAGGTACATCCCAGTTAGCCCACCTCCCAATGACACTTTATTCCACCCCACGTGGGTTAATACCTCCCTTTGGCTAATACAAAGACATTCCATTAATTGGCTGTAAATTGGCAAACTTTGTGTTAGTTTCAGTAAATCATAATTAATTGCTCTTACTGTTCCGGGCTGCGCCCTCCTCCCTTGCGCCTACAATCACTTGTTACAGATGGCACCTGGCCTGATCTCTACTCCTTTGTCTTTCTGCGGGCCCCAACGACCTTGTAGGATCTACTTCGCTTTTCTCCTCCGTGCCAGGAACAGCAGAGATCTTTCATAAAGCTTTAATTGCTTTTCTGCTAATCTAAACGCATTCCTAAATTTCTACGTATACCTCATTCTAGTTTCAGCTACAAACCTGCCTAGTTATATACAAGTGAACCAATATTCTGAACAAGATGGCCGCCTGTGTACAATGGCGGCCATCTTCCAGCCTATTTCCACTTCACCTCCACCCTCCTAGTGTTTACATTAAGGATATCTCTTATTGTCTCCCATCTGACTCTCTGCACAGTTAATACAGCTGTATATAACATGGATTCTTTATTTTAAGTGTTTGGGAGTTACTTCCTGCTTTAGGCTTACCTGTAAAAACAGGAAAGAATGAGGAGACAGACAGATTGGCTGCTTGTTCCATAGTATCCTCGTGGTTATGAGGGTAAGCAGGAACACATCACCAGTGCCACACCTATAATCTTCCCCCAATCCTTCCTGAACATAAGACCCTGTGTGTCATAATAACAGTCCCCTGCTACTGCAGCAGAGAGCTGCATTCTCATAGTGACTTGTTATAGGCACCATATACCACATAGAAAACATAAACACATACCTTTCAATGTCACCACTATACATGACAATTACTTACTTTATACAATTGTGCACATACCTCGTATGTGTCACACAGGCACATTACATAAAGGTTTCAGTCCAGTTCACTCACAGAATGCTAGAGGATGCAGGCACATTACATAAAGGTTTCAGTCCAGTTCACTCACAGAATGCTAGAGGATGCAGGCACATTACATAAAGGTTTCAGTCCAGTTCTCTCACAGAATGCTAGAGGATGCAGGCACATTACATAAAGGTTTCAGTCCAGTTCACTCGCAGAATGCTAGAGGATGCAGGCACATTACATAAAGGTTTCAGTCCAGTTCACTCTCAGAATGCTAGAGGATGCAGGCACATTACATAAAGGTTTCAGTCCAGTTCTCTCACAGAATGCTAGAGGATGCAGGCACATTACATAAAGGTTTCAGTCCAGTTCACTCGCAGAATGCTAGAGGATGCAGACACATTATATAAAGGTTTGTCTGCATCCTCTAGCATTCTGTGAGTGAACTGGACTGGTACGAATTTCAGACACGAAAGAAACCTTATATGTCTGCTACTACACATTGTATTGTGACATTGTGTGAGTGCATTGGTAGGATATTTAATCATTCTGTGCAGTGCACTAAATAAATATATTACCATCTGCTTAGCGCTAGCCCAGTCGCTCTATTGTATAACACCCTCAGAGTCATCCTCAGTGTATGTATGTACTTGTAACTACTTGCCTACCTTGGGGGTACAGAGTACCAGTATTTACTACAGTAATTTCAGTTTTATAACCTGCTGCTATGTATTGACTTGACCGGACCTGACTGGCCGGACCGTCAGAATTGAACTTTAGCTGTTGCTTGTGCCTGGGCAGCGTCTGTCTGTGACTGACTGTGAGTGACAGTGACAACAACATGACATCACAGCAGACATCAACCACCATATAATAAGCTTGCTAATTGCTAATAGCCACCCACCCGTATCGACAGTGACACCCGCCACCACAGTGCTGCTGGGCTGGCCTGGTTCGCTCCGGCTCGGCTCTGGACCTAGTAAATTAAATGGAGCGAGTCTCGACAGAGAGACTACCAGGTGGGGACAATCTGCCCATGCGCGCCGCATCACCTGGTACGCCAAGAGGGCGGCGCCAACAGCGTGAGTGCCGTTCCCAGCCTTGTGTCGGCTGTAAGGAAGGCACGCACGCTGGTGCTGCAGCGGCTCTGTGTGCGTGGCTGGCTGCCAGTGCCTGCCTGCTGCTGCTTGCCCAGGCCTCCGTGAGCACTGCAGAGAGAGTGACACTGCAGTCAGATGGCGGAGGGCCTGCGGTGCCGCCGCCGCCGGCAGCTGGGCTTCATGCGGAGGCGAGACTGGAACAACAAATAGGAGTCAGTTACAGTTACAGACAGTACACACAAGTCGTTTTCGGCGGTGCCGGGCTACAGGCGGTCTTTGCCGCGGGGCCCAAGGGGGCAGCTGCTTTGGGCCCCTCAAGTGACTGGGCCCGGGGCAACTGCCCCATTTGCCCACGTTAAAGACGGCCCTGATTGCACCCGCTACCTGTTTCCCAGCTCACACCGCTTACAATACGCCAAACAGCACAGAGACAAGCCTCCAACCCTCTGGCACAAAGTCATTTGGATGAGGAGACCAAAATTGAACTTTTTGGTCACAGCCATAAACACTACATTTGGAGAGGAGTCAACAAGGCCTATGATGAAAGGTCCACCATTCCTACTGTGAAACACAGAGGTGGATGGCTGATGTTTTGGGGATGTATGAGCTACAAAGGCACAGGAAATCTGGTCAGAATTGATGGTAGGATGAATGCAGTATGTTATTATCAATAAATACTGGAGGAAAACTTACATTCATCAGCCCGGAAGCTGCGCATGGGACGGACTTGGACAATCCAACAGGACAATGATCCAAAACACAAGGCCAATTCGAGCTGTCATTGGCTGCAGCAGAATAAAGTGTAGGTTTTGGAGTGGTCATCTCCGTCTCCTGACCTCAATGTCATGGAGACGCTCTGGTGAGATCTCAGACGTGCTGTTCATGTGAGACACACCAAGAATTTACCGGAAATGGAGGCTTTTTACCCAGAAGAATGAGCAGCTTCACCATCTGAGAAGATACAGAGCCTCATCCACAAACACCACAAAACACGTCATGCTGTCACTGATATTAAAGGGGGCGACACACGCTATTAAGAGCCGGGGGGGGTGTAAACGTTTTGATCAGGTGATTTGGAGAGTTTCTGTTGTCGTTATGATTTATAAAGAGTAAACACACTTGATTGATAATAAATGGCTTCAAGCACGAACCACGAGTGAAAGAAATGTTACCATGTTACCATTCATATTCCCTTAATAATGGCCAAGAAATCACAAACTCTGCCGGCAGCGAATGCAAACTGAGCAGCACAGCTGTAACTCGATCCAGATTGTCTGCGCTAAGAATTGTATCTTTTTATTGTTTTTTTTGAGGGAATTGGAAGGAAGCTCTGAGCCACACATTTTCTTCCAAATGGTGACTCCTCGTGTTTGTGGGATATACCGTCGCCCCGCCGCCCCTGTGAGGACATATCGTATTATTAAACCTTTATTATGTGTATAAGGAAAGAATCTTCCTCAGAAACATATCAACCCTGTAAGAAAACATGTCAGCAAAAGGGAAAGGAGGAAAGAAAGAAAAGGAAAATATAGATTTTTTCTTTTGTGGTGCATACAGTTATTTGTGATCGCACGTTTTTTATTGTAACTACACATTGTAACTGAAAATCACCACTAGGTGGCATCACAACACACAACATATATTCGGTCACATATGCGATGCACTGTCCACACGGGACCCCTAGACGGCGCCGCATACACTATTTATTTCTCTATGGGGGAAAAAGGCTAATTTCTTTAAAAAAATGTTAGGAAACCTAAAATTTCACCCAGAAAAATAACAAAAGAAAAATCATAAAAAATAAATACAGTAAAATGGCTTATTGCTGCAAGTGAAAAAAATAAACTGTTTTTCAAGAAATATTTAATAAAAAACGGGAATTTTTTTAAATTTAAACCTTTGGGGGGAAAAAGTTCAGAAACCTAAAATTTTAACCAGAAAAAACGCCAAAAAAAAAAAATAAGTAAAGAAAGCTTTGCTGCAGTTAAAAAAAATAAACGCCCCGTATCGTCTGGTGGCGGATTGGATCTCTGACAAATCCAGGTATACTGACTGAGCCAGGTCTTTTCCAACAACCCTACTGGCTTCACCTGCCCACTCATTCGATTCCTTCGGCCCAGAGATATAACCCCCTGCTTTTCGCTGGCCGCGAGGCGTGGTGCAGGGCTTGTAAATTGTTGGGCCTGTCTTGGAAGGCCTCGATCTTTCAGCCATTGCTCCGCATCCCCACCTTCCAGGACGGCTCAGCAGCCCCAGTGTTTCGGCGGATAAAAGGCTTCGCCCAAATAGGTCAATTGTTATTGCAGCCCTCACGTTCCCTTATCCCCTATAGGGATCTCTACATTGACGGACCCCGTACCCCTTCATCCGGTATACTATAGGCAACTCTCGACGTTTGACTTCTCACAGTGGAGTCTTCCAAAACCATGCGACCTTCTCAATCTCCTTGATAAACAGGTGACTTTAGGTCCGTCCTCCTCAGCCTTTCGTGCCTTGCTGAGGCCTCAATTTGACTGGACCGTCGTGACCACGGGATTAGCTAATTGGTGCGTTCACCTCCGTAAACAATCCCCCTACTCCTTGACAACAGCCACTAATAACCTGCGTAAACAAATCCCCTCAGCTCAATACGGCGAGATGGTTTTTAACCCCTTTGCTGCGGATGACGTGTGGGGAACGTCCTCATTGACTCCCGCTATATGCAGAGGACGTTCTCCACACGTCATCCGCAAGCGAGAGCCCCGGCGGAGATACTCACCTCTCTGTCCGGGGTCCCGCGGCGTTCTGGCTTCAGGGAAGCCAGACGCTGAAGATAAGCCCCTCCCGACATCAATGGAGTGTCTGCCCTTTAAAGGCATTTATTGTATTCCGGCGATTGCTTTGCGCTGCTGCAGTTTTTCGGGAGGTTGCCGAGGAATTCGGTGTGCCTTTGGCCGATGATACGACGGGGGGCCCAGTTTAATCACTTGCATTTTTTGGGCATTGAGATCTATACTGTCCGTGTTTTCCATTTGTCTGTAGAGAAATTCAGACCTTGTGCGTTTGGTGGGGAGGGCGCGGGGAGTTGCGAAGTTGCGGCTTTCTGATATTTAATCTTTACCACCGGGGTACGCGCACCTCGCCACTTTGTTCGCATCACCAGTTCCTTGAAGGCGGACCTTGTGGTGTGTCAATCCTTCTTGCTGCATTATGATGGGCTGACGTATTGGCAAGAGGCGGACGTGGACAATCAGTCCCTCGAGCGTTTTGCCGATGCGTCTGGGGCTCCTGGCTTTGGTGTGTACTTTCAGGGTGCTTGGTGTGCCGAAGCGTGGCACCCGCGCTGGGTGGCGTCTGTGTTGGTGAGGAATCTCACAAGTCGGGAATTTTTTCCTTTGATTGTGGCCCTGGAGCTGTGGGGGGAGCGTCTGGCTAATAGGCGAGTGGTGTTCTGGATGGAGAACCTGGGGTGGTGCAAGTGGTGAATCGTTCGTCGGCCAGTTCCCCTCCTGTCTTGGCTCTTTTGTGTGACCTGGTGCTGCGCGGTCTTGAGCGGAATGTGTGGTTGCGGGCCTGGCACGTGCCGGGTGTGCGGAACGTGATTGCCGATGCGCTCTCCCGCTTCCAGTGGCTCCGGGAGCAGCAAGGAATGCGACACCCTTTCCACTGTGGCTCTGGACCCTCGCTTCGCCAGGCTGAGGATTTTGTTGGAGGACTCTGTCGGGAGCGAGGGGGACGGCATATTCTCAGGTCTGGCGAAGGTGGGGGTCACGGGGGGGAACGGGGTTGGCATTCTGCGGAGGATCGTAGGGGCAACCTTGATTTATTTCGATTCCCTCCGGGAGTAAGGGGGCTCCGGTTTGGGAGCGGCCGGAGTACTGACTGCCCTTTCTTTTGGTGCGAGGCGGTTGGTTGGGAGGAAGTTGGTCGGGATTTCCTGCTTTGAAGGATTGTTTCGGGTTGGTGGCGGACTGCGGTGCCTGAGGTTCGGCGCCCAGCTTCTGGCCCCATGTTTTTGGAACTGTTGGATGTTTTACTCGGCGTTTGTCGTGATCTTTTTGAGGTCGCGAATGTTTGGAGTTGCGTTTGCTTTTGCCTTTTATGGTGCCCTGAGGGTGGGTGAGCTGGTTGCTCCTAACTCTCAGATGCATTCTGCCTTGCGCATGTTTCTCTGTCAGCCGATGAGGTTTTTGATTGTCAGGTACAAGACGGACCGCTTGGGTAGGGGCATTCTGATTACTTAAATGCGATTGGGGCGCAGCGACTGTGGCTGCGGGTGCTGGCGCGTCGGACGGCATGATTCAGCGTCTGGGTAGGTGGGATCAGATCGCTTTTGCTCTTAGGTTCGTCCTAACCTTTTATAATTTCAGGTGCTTCCCCAAGGATGGTCTGGAGATTGGGTCATTCCTTCGTGCATTGGGCAGCCATGCGGGCTGAGCATCGGCCGCATGGCAAAAATCTTGGTTTCCCGGCGGAGGTAGCGGAGATTCACTGGTTGGAAATCCGGGGTTTGCGTTGGGCTCGGGCGTCGAAGGAATGCAATGTTTTGGCTGGGAGGGTTCCCAGGGAGGTTATTTTTAGTTGTTCATGCTGGGGGGAATGATTTGGGGAAGGTTCGTTCGGTGGACCTGATTCGGGCTATGAAGCTGGTTCTGGCCCGCTGTTTTGCTAAATTTGGGGGATTGTCGCTGGTGTGGTCCGACATTATTTCTTGACCTCGTTGGGAGGAAATGGCAGCCCCACGGGCAATTGACAGGGCTAGGAAGAGGGTTAACAGGGAGGTTTCTAAATTTGTTTGGCAGTTAGGGGGGGGTTTCAGTCCGTCACACGGAATTGGAAGGCGACAATCGGAATGTGATTCGGGGTGATGGAGTCCATTTGACGGACATTGGTTTGGATATATTTTTAACTGGTTTGATGTCGGGAATCGAGGAGGCGCTGTCTGCGGTGGGGCGCAGGGGCAGCCATTAGGAGACCATGGTGCCCCTGGCGTTGGCGTGGTTCCTGGACAGCGGTGCTTTAAAATGGTTAAGCCGCCTTCGGGTGAGGCATTAACCACTTCAATGCGGAGGACGCGCTCAGCGCGTCCTCCGCATTACCGCTGGTGTGCTGAGGACGCGCTGAGCGCGTCCTCCCATTGGGGTCAGCGTTCGGCCGGGTTCCGGCCGATCGCTGGCCCCCCCGGTGCGGGCTGACATCCTCGATGTCAGCCCGGCATCCGGGACCACAGCCGCCGGAATTAGGTGTCATCGCGGCTGCGCGATGACACCTAATTCAGGCGCCCCCCCCGCATGTGCGGAGGAGGCGCCTGAAAGGGAGGGGGGGAGGTCCTTTGGACCTCTGTCCCTCCCGATCGGCGGCATTGCGGGGGTTAACCCAGGCATCATTTGGAAGGGCACAGCCTGCCCTTCCAAATGGTGCCTGGCATTAACCCCTGGGGAGCCGGATCGCGAATCGGCGCTGGAAAGCGCCGGTTCGCGATCCTTTCCCGGAGCTGGCCGACATCTTGGATGTCGGCCAAGCCTCCGGGAACTCCCCCTGAGGACTGGCGTCATCGTGCGTAGCACGATGACGCCAGTCCTGGACTTAACCCCTAACTGCCACCAACGGTGGAGATAGGGAGTTCCAATGAACTCCCTATCTCCCGATCCGTGGCAGTTAGGGGTTAATGTTTGGTATGGTTGGATCGGCCAGAGCATGGCCGTTCCAACGATACCAAACATGAAAGTGAAAAAAGTTTTTAAAAAAAAATTAAAATTAAAAATAAAAATATATTAAAAAAAAATTATAAAAAAAGAAATAAATTTTTTTTTTTATTTTTTTTGGTTCGTTAATGCAGCAATATTGTTCCCATTTCAATTATAATGTGAACAATGATGCTGCACTAACGATTTTTGTATGCAGTGCGTTAAAAATCGCGTAATTTTCCCCAAAAAAAAATGTAACGAGACCCCATCTCTAATTTTTTTAACAAGCGCACCCCATACAAAATATAACCGCAATTGCTCGCATGTTAAAATGTGAAAAAAAACACTTTACACGTTGTAAATTATTGAAAATACATATTTTATTGTATTTTTTGTTCTAATATACAGACATGACATAACGTATACATATAATAATGACATATTATGAATCTACCGAGTCTGACGGAAAGAACGATATATAATATGTCTGGGTCATATACTAAAATAAGCCTTTCGCTGCTGAGGCTTTTCCCGCCCCTGTGCTGAGGTCATTTTTACTGGTTTCGCTCATCATGTTTAAACCTGTTTTGAAGGCTTATTTTATTATATGACCCAGACATATTATATATCGTTCTTTCCGGCAGACTCGGCAGATTCATAATATGTCATTATTATATGTATACGTCATGACCTGTCTGTATATTATAACAAAAAATGCAATAAAATATGTATTTTCAATAATTTACAACGTGTAAAGTGTTTTTTTCCACATTTTAACATGCGAGCAATTGTGGTTATATTTTGTATGGGGTGCGCTTGTTAAAAAAATTAGAGATGGGGTCTCGTTACATTACTTTTTGGGGAAAATTACACTATTTTTAACAAACGCACCGCATACAAAAATCGTTAGTGCAGCATCATTGTTCACATTATAATTGAAATGGGAACAATATTGCTGCATTAACAAAACAAAAAAAAGAACAAAAAAAAAGTGTTTATTTTTTTTTTTATAATTTTTTTTTTATAAAAAAAAATTATTTTTTTTTTTCATTTTTTTTTTTTACAACATTTTTCACACTAGTGTTTGGTATCGTTGGAACGGCCATGCTCTGGCCGATCCAACCATACCAAACATTAACCCCTAACTGCCACGGATCGGGAGATAGGGAGTTCATTGGAACTCCCTATCTCCACAGTTGGTGGCAGTTAGGGGTTAAGTCCAGGACTGGCGTCATCGTGCTACGCACGATGACGCCAGTCCTCAGGGGGAGTTCCCGGAGGCTTGGCCGACATCTTGGATGTCGGCCAGCTCCGGGAAAGGATCGCGAACCGGCGCTTTTCAGCGCCGATTCGCGATCCAGCTCCCCAGGGGTTAATGCCAGGCACCATTTGGAAGGGCAGGCTGTGCCCTTCCAAATGATGCCTGGGTTAACCCCCGCAGAGCCGCCGATCGGGAGGGAGAGAGGTCCGGAGGACCTCCCCCCCTCCCTTTCAGGCGCCTCCTCCGCACATGCGGGGGGGCGCCTGAATTAGGTGTCATCGCGCTGCCGCGATGACACCTAATACCAGCGGCTGCGGTCCCGGATGCGCGGCTGACATCGAGGATGTCAGCCCGCACCGGGGGGGCCAGCGATCGGCCGGAACCCGGCCGAACGCTGACCCCAATGGGAGGACGCGCTCAGCGCGTCCTCCGCATACCAGCGGGAATGCTGAGGACGCGCTGAGCGTGTCCTCAGCATCGAAGTGGTTAAGCAGTAATGTGCTTGATCTTCTGTAACGTGACCTGAAACCGTCAATAAAAAAGTGGATATAAAAAAATCTAAACGGTTGACGGCTGCTATTTTCATTTTATTGGCAGTAATCTCACATTGTGAAATAACGAATAAAACATTAAATACAAATCAATCCAAAATAGGAAAAAACACAAAGTGATCCAAAAAACAGACTATCGGCCGAACGGAATTACGAATCAGCCAGAATCAAAGAGAATCGCACGTTCGGTGTCTTTTCGTTCTCTTCAATTCGGTTTGATTTGGCGAAACCATTTCGGCAACCCTACGGTGTATTCAGCAAGCACCACAGGGTCCCCCAATTGCAGGGAAAAGCCACCGAAAACTCACCGCAAAACGAGGGCAAACGCACACCGGAACCTGCAAAAACATCTGGATTAACCCGCCGAAAACGCCGGAAAAACCTGAGCAGGAGCCAATCACACGCAGCGAAGCCGCCGGAAAAAGCCGACACCGCAGACGAGTGAAGTGAATAAATTAGCAAAACAGTTTGCTTGAATGTTTGAAAAGTGAAACACTGTTTGCAAAGAAACTACTGAGCGAAAATGTCTGAAATTTTCATATAAAATCCAATGAATGATAATAAAAAGGGCTGTTACAGAAAAAATAAGTTAAAAAAAAAATCCAGGAAAATGCTTAAAATATCCTAAAAAAAATCTATAAATAAAGAGACTTTTTGCTGCAGAATTTTATAATGAACGTTTTATTAGATATTGAATTAAAACGGGAATATTTTTAACATTGAAGTCTATGGGATTCGCCTGAATAAACCTGCCGAATTAAACCACTGAATGGCAGGGCATTAGGGGAACCTTTCACTGCTGGTTTGTGTTCTCTGAATAGATGAAGCATTGCTTCTCTATGGGGATTTCACTGCCCTCGAACAGGCACCGAACAGGCACCGTATGTGCAGGCAATTCGCCAGGACTTGGCGAATTGCCTGCTCTCTGGATAGCCGAATGGCCAGGAAAGGTAACCGTACCCTGAATTTCAGCGTTCAGTTACCTTTTTGGAGCAATTTGGATCTCTTTGAATAACCCTGATAATTTCACATAAAAATGAAGTGAACCGAAAAACAAAAGAGTCAAATTTAAAACAGAAAACAAAATGATCCGAAATTATGAATCGTGGTAAATAACAACCCGAGAGGAAAAAAACGGTTAAAAATTACCCAAAACGAAAAAAAAAGAAGAAAAAATTCGAAACAAAAATAAACACTGTCCACACGTCTAAATCACACAAAGGACTCTATTACATTCTTCGAGCGCAAAAACGCATTAACGCGAGGGGCAAAACCCTTTGCGCTGAATGTCGTATTACGACGTTCGCGCATACGATGCATGTTAACGTCTAACGCAAGTTACCCTGCGTAAAACGAAAGTTCGTGCACGCACCCCATACTTAACATTGTGAGTGCAAATGCGTTTGTGCGCTGCTACGCGGTTGGTATTACAATCGATGCGCAACTTTTTACGAACGACGTTTGCGCGCATAATTTTAACATCTTTGAAAAGCTGGTGTTAATGGCAAATCTGAACGTCTGAACGAAACCAAATAGCCAGGTGATTAACCAATCACACCCACATTATTGTGTTGTTCCTGCACATAATGAACAAATCACTCACATATTCACAATATGGGCTGGTAAAAGTATGTGAACCCCCCCAGGATAAGGACTTCAACAAAAACTGAATTAAACTGAGCCGCTGTCCACCTCTAATCAATCGGCAGAAAATGGCGCCCCCTGCTTGAAGCCACATTATAAAAAATGCGGCTTCAAGCAGCGGCGCGCCATGTCAGCTCCATGACACCCAGACTGTGACGGTGTTACCCTCTGCTCTTCGACTGCCCCTCTTTTTATTCCTCTTCCCATTGGCTGGTGTGGGGCGGCTCCCTCCAGGGGTCTCTGCGACTTGTAGCTGGGCTGCAGTCTGGAAACTTTTTAAGTCCATTGCTGGCCCATTCAACTGTAGGCCTTCCCGGTCCCTCAGCCATCCTTGGCTTGGAGCACACTGTGGGCTTGTGTGTCACTTGAAATAAAAGTCCAGTTTAGTTACTTGAATTTGCTTTATACAATTTTATTTTTTGTTTCAAATGAAATAACAAGCAAGGACTGTATGTGATAGTATGAGAAGTAACAACCACGAGAACAAGTAACAACCACGAGAACAAGTAACAACCACGAGAACAAGTAACAACCACGAGAACAAGTAACAACCACGAGAACAAGTAACAACCATGAGAACAAGTAACAACCACGAGAACAAGTAACAACCACGAGAACAAGTAACAACCACGAGAACAAGTAACAACCACGAGAACAAGTAACAACCATGAGAACAAGTAACAACCACAGGGGTGTGGAAATGTAAAAAAAAATCTACTTGTCCAACGGACTAAGTGTTAGTCCAATCTACTTGTCCCTCAGGACGATCTACTTGTCCTGATAATTTCAACAAAATAGTGTTTAAATAGAGGTCTTTATTCATAACAGCCTATAGAGGCAGCGTCAGATACATGTGATGAATAAAGACCTATATTTAAACACGGTTTTGTTCTGTGTATCTATGTATATGTATGTGTGTGTATGTATGTATATATTAGGGAAGCACCGATACCACTTTTTTAAGACCGAGTACGAGTACCGATACTTTTTTTTCAAGTACTCACAGATACCGAGTACCGATACTTTTATTTTATGTCATGTGACCACTTTCCAATAAGAACAGTCCTCATAAAAATGCCCCCAGCTCACATGTATATATCCTCCCCGAGATATATGGATATTGCCCCAGCTCATGGATATACTGCCCCCAGCTCATGGATACTGCCCCCAGCTCATGGATATTGCCCCAGCTCATGGATACTGTCCCCCAGCTCATGGATACTGTCCCCCAGCTCATGGATGCTGCCCCAGCTCATGGATATTGCCCCAGCACATGGATATTGCCCCCAGCTCATGGATATTGCCCCAGCTCATGGATACTGCCCCCAGCTCAGGAATACTGCCCCCAGTTCATGGATACTGCCCCCAGCACATGGATACTGCCCCCAGCACATGGATACTGCCCCAGCTCATGGATACTGCCCCAGCACATGGATATTGCCCCAGCTCATGGATACTGCCCCAGCACATGGATATTGCCCCAGCACATGGATATTGCCCCAGCACATGGATATTGCCCCCAGCTCATGGATATTGCCCCCAGCACATGGATATTGCCCCCAGCACATGGATATTGCCCCAGCACATGGATGCGGCCCCAGCTCATGGTATACTGCCCCCAAGCTCTCATGGATATATGCCCCCAGCTCATGGATATTGCCCCCATGCTCAGACCCCAGACCAGACATGGGGCGGCTGTTCGAATGCTCTATCGGCATACTTACTTTCCCGAGCGGCGCCGACTAAGTCTTCACGCCTGCGCTCGTTGAAGGACCCCAGCCGTGATCACGTGGGACTCCCACGTGATCGCGGCTGGGGTGCTTCAACGTGCGGAAGCGCAGAAACTTTCCCGGCGCCGCTCAGGAAGGTAAGTATGCCGGAGAGCATTCGAACAGCCGCCCAAGCCCCTCTGATGCCGGCAAGCCGACTTCCGGTATCGGGGGCGTCCATGGAATTAGTCCGCAGTCCGGCGGGCTTCTAGCCTGCCAGACTGCATCTCAAAAAAAACTACTCGCCCGGATCTTCATGTCCTGGGCATCGGGCGATACAATTTCCACACCCCTGAACCATGAGAACAAGTAACAACTATGAGAACAAGTAACCAGCCCTCCGTTTCCTAAAGAGCAACAATAAAAGCAGGAAACCGTCAACATAAAAACCATAGAAATATATATTTCTATATCAGATTTGCCTCTTAGCACCAATAGCAAAAGGAAGTAAGTGCATTATTTGTGTCTGTAGGATCTGGATACATCAATATTTAAGCTCCATGTTGAGGTTTAACTTTCGAGCGGTGCTTTAAGAAAATAGAGAAAGAGAAACAAAAGACACAACAGATACAATACACGCAATTTAATCTCATTTTAAGAGCGATCATTTTCTGTTTCTTTTTCCTCCATATTTGTCATTTTTCTCATTGACTTGTAAAAACGCAAGGCTTACAGGAATTGAAACGAGCGTTTCTCCCCTTTCACGGGTCGGTTTGTTTCTTGATTTGGTGAATATTAGTAAACAGAGCAGATTCTGTCACAGCAGCAGCAGAAGATGCAGAATCTGCAGGAAGCGAGATGCAGGAGGGGACAGAGGTCGTGTTGTGCAGAGACCTTGTCACCGTGTTGCAGGAGGGATATATTTTACAGAATCCCAGACTGTACTGGATAAAACATTAACAGGGATCAAATGGGGACAAATTTAACCCCTTACCTGTCAATTAAGGCCTGAGAAGACAGAAATTATCATCAACTGTATCCCAACAAGCACTGTAAGGAGGTACAAGATGGAGCTCCCAATCCAGTAAAACTGAAGCCTTTTCTCTGTAGCGCCCCCTAGAGGCTGAAATGTATATTTGTGTTGTTTGAGTATTGCTTTGGAGACGTGTTACCAGGATTTGCTGGTCTTCAGAGAACTTGTCATGTAATGATTTAAGACTTTATACAAAGTCTCAGACGTCTTTCATTAAGCTCTTTATGTTCTGATATGGTATTAAATCTATATTAGACACATTGTATAGCTATGGAAAAGAACATATTACTCACTTTTGGGTTTTTTCAATCTTTCCGGAAAATAACAAAAAAAGGAAATGAATATTGTACAGCAGGTAAGTAGTCAATGTAATAGAGCAGCAGGAAATGCTGGCAGAATGCTTGGAAATGCTGGCAGAATGCTTGGAAATGCTGGCAGAATGCTTGGTTGTGTAGGGAGAGGTATTAGCTGTAGGAAAAGGGAAGTGCTCATGCCACTGTACAGAGCACTGGTGAGACCTCACTTGGAGTACTGTGTGCAGTACTGGAGACCGTATCTCCAGAAGGATATAGACATCTTAGAGAGAGTTCAGAGAAGGGCTACTAAAATGGTGTACGGCTTGAAGGAGAAAAGTTACCAGGAAAGGCTTAATGATCTTAACATGTACAGCTTGGAAAAAAGACGAGACAGAGGAGATATGATAGAAACATTTAAATACGTAAAGGGAATCCACAAGGTAGAGGAAGGGAGTATATTTAAAAGGAAACAAAGTAGCAAAACAAGAGGACATAGTCTTAGATTAGAGGGGCAAAGGTTTAAAAGTAACATCAGGAAGCATTATTTTACTGAGAGGGTGGTGGATACATGGAACAGTCTTCCAGTAGAAGTGGTAGAGGCCAAAACAGTAATTGAATTTAAGCAAGCATGGGATAGGCATAAGGCTATCCTAAACAAAAGATAAATCCAGGTAAAGTATCCATGTAATTGGGCGACTAGATGGGCCGAAAGGTTCTTATCTGCCGACATTTTTCTATGTTTCTATTTGCTCCTCAAACAAAGTCCGGTCCTACACACTGAGAACTTCATATCAGAGACCAGTGATTGCACACCAATATATGGACAATAAGCGCCTCCTCTGTATGAGGAGAACTTCTCCCTTTTAGGTAAAATTTTACCTTTATTATTTCGATGGTTAAAACCACTCATTACACAATTTAAAACCATCCAACAAACAAAAGTTAGTTTGTAAACAATTGTAGCTTGTTGATACAATCGTGATTGGACGAATTATTTATCCCAACTTTGTTGAAGCGAGGAATGAGTGATTCCCTTAGAATACAGTTGGGCGACATAATTCGTCCAATCACGATTGTATCAACAAGCTATAATTGTTTACAAACTAACTTTTGTTTGTTGGATGGTTGTGTCTCTGCTTATCTGCTGCATATTTGAGGAGTTGTAAGGCCAGTGTCAGACAAGCATTTTCAAGAGCGGAAGGAATGTCCATGAGAGTAGACATTCCTTCCACTCGACGCCCGTCTGGTGGTCACTAGGGATGAGCCGAGCACCCCCCGAGTTCGGTTCGAGCCCGAACTTCCCATTTGTTCGGGACCGAACCCGAACTCCCATGTAAGTCAATGGGGCTGAAAATTCGTTTTTTTAGAGTGCCCTCCAAGAGGGCGTATATGTAAGGACAGAGGCTTTGACCCCTGTATGGTGTTGGGTGTATGGAACCCAATGGCAAGCCGAAGGAGGAGACCAGAAGGAATATGATTGATTAAGCTTTACTGAAGACAACAAAATATAAGTCCAGAATAAAGTCATGTAATGTTTCTTTTGACAGAAATAAAAGTCCAGAACGGAGAGTTGTAAGGATAATTAAATACAGTTGCAATCTTGGAAATAGTCCAGGGGTAGAGGTATGCCGGGAGGTGGAACTGGCACTGCGATGGTAATCCTGAATATGGAAGCGGAATGGAGCTGTACCGTGATGGTAGGAACCGAAGCGGAGCTGTATCGTGGCAACAGAAGCAGAGCTGTATCGTGGCCGCAGGAATAGAAGCGGAGCTGTATCGTGGCAACAGGAATCGGAGCGGAGTTGAACCGTGGTAACAGGAACAGGAGTGGACTGGTATCGTGGCAACAGAAGTGGAGCTGTACCGTGGCAACAGGAACCGGAGCGGAGCTGTACCGTGGCAACAGGAACCAGAGCGGAGCTGTACTGTGGCAGCGGGAACCGGAGTGGAGCTGTACCGTGGCAACAGGAACCGGAGCGGAGCTGTACTGTGGCAACAGGAACCGGAGCGGAGCTGTACTGTGGCAACAGGAACCGGAGCGGAGCTGTACCGTGGCAACAGGAATCAAGGCGAAGCTGTATCGGCAGCAGGAACGGAAGTCAGAATCCTTTTAGAGGAACACGAAGGGGAACCACTGGGTAACGTGGTGTAACCACAGTATAACCTGGTTAGTGAACTGGAGAAGGCGGCCGGTTTAAATAGGGTTCAGGGAATCATACGAACACCGTTCACCTGGGACTCGCAGGTGTAATAGGGATACCTGAGTGCTAGGTAGATTAATTGGTGGTATACGAGGATCTCCAGTGCAGGTGGGGTGCAGTACCTTAACTTGACCAGCAGAGTACCACCAGAGTACCTAGGTCTTCATGCTCTGGGATGGACGATCGTGCATGCGCGCTTGCCTCCTGTTCAGTTGGATCCCGGAGACGGCGTGGGACACATCCTGGCTCTCCTCCCTCGAGCTGAAGATCGGAATCAGGGAGCGACGCGCCACGAGGGACCTCAGGTGAGTCTGCCAGGCGTCCCAATATGGCGGCCGCGGTCCGACCGCGGCGTGGGGCATTACAGGACCCCCCACCAAGGCGCAACCCCGGGTGCGCTTGGTCGACGGCTTGGAAGGATAACGGATATGAAAGGCACGAACCTTTGCAGGAGCATGGACGCTGGCACTGGGTTCCCAAGATCGTTCTTCAGGACCGTATCCCTTCCAGTGTACCAAGTATTCTAACCTGCCGTAACGGAGTCTCGAATCCAGAATACGTGATATCTCGAATTCCTCTTCTCCAGATATGGGTACAGGAGCAGGTGGTTTAGTATTCCGATCGGGGAACGGATTCTCATGCCAGGGTTTCAAGAGAGATACATGGAAGACAGGATGGATCCTGTAGGAAGGAGGAAGAGTTAAGCGGGCCGCCACGGAGTTAACCATTCTGAGGACCGGGAATGGGCCAATGTAGCGAGGGCCCAGCTTCTTCGAGGGACAATCCAAACGGAGATGAGCCGTGGATAGTAACACCTTGTCTCCAGGTGCATACACAGGAGCTTCCTTGCGACCACGATCAGCATATTTCTTTTGGTTCTGTTGGGCTAGTAGCAACTGGTGGCGTAGTGTTCGTAGTTGATCGCGTAGGTTTCTCAAGCGGGTTGATACTTCTGGAACTGGAGTGTTGAGCGGCATCTCTGGAAGAGTGCTAGGATGATAACCGTAATTGGCAAAGAAAGGTGAAAAGCGAGTAGATGAGTGTACCTGATTATTGTACGCAAATTCGGCAGTCGGTATGACGTCCAGCCAGTCGTCTTGGAGATGCGTGGTGAAGCAACGAAGGTATTGTTCCAGCGTTTGATTTGTCCGCTCAGTCTGGCCGTTACTCTGTGGATGAAAGGCTGAAGAAAGACACCTGGCAATTTTTAAGCTACTACACATTTGGGACCAAAAACGGGAAGTAAACTGAGATCCTCTGTCTGTGACAATGGAACGAGGAGTACCATGGAGGCGGAATATCTCCTTGATGAACAAGGTGGCTGTTTCAGCTGCTGTGGGTAGGCCTACTGCTGGTATGAAATGGGCCATCTTGGTACAGCGGTCTACCACTACCAGGATGGTGGTGTAGCGATGCGAAGGGGGAAGATCTACTATAAAGTCCATCGAAATATCTTTCCACGGATGCAGCGGTGGAGCCAGGGGTTGGAGAAGACCAGCAGGACGGGTACGGGGTTGCTTGTTGCGTGCACAAACAGAACAAGAGGTTACAAAGGCGATGATGTCCTTCTTCACGGATGGCCACCAGAAGTGTCGATGTACAGTATCTATGGTTTTCTTGATGCCACCATGTCCAGCAGCCGGGAGGTCGTGGGAGTGTTGTAATACTTTTGCTGGTAGGCATTATCACCCATCATCCACAGACACCCACATCTCAACTGATCCCCTGCATACTTTTGCTGGTAGGCATTATCACCCATCATCCACAGACACCCACATCTCAACTGATCCCCTGCATACTTTTGCTGGTAGGCATTATCACCCATCATCCACAGACACCCACATCTCAACTGATCCCCTGCATACTTTTGCTGGTAGGACCCCCATCACCCAGTATTCGCAGGCACCCACATAACGTTTCCTTGGTTTTTTTCTGTGTTTTTTTATTTATTTTTGTTTTTCTCCACCATTTGCTTTGCTAATTAGCATGTGAATCTCCTGCCCTATTGACACAGCCCATCCAGTTTCAGGTGTTTGCATTTAGGCAGTTAAAAAGTAATCAGTCCGCCCTTTATAACATTTAAGACCAGCTCCACTGAGCCTTGGCTCTTGTGACATCCCTATGACGGAATGGGATGTTGTCCGCCTGCGGGTGTGCTCTATCTGTGTGGCCCCGTCGCTTACCGCTGGCCCGACTACCGAGTGACACGGCACTCGGCGTCTCGTGTGCGGCCTGGCGTGACCCGGGAAGGGTTAGCGGGCGGTGGAGGGGACCCCTGCCTAGAACCAGCCCGACCACTGAGCCATACGGTACTCAGCGTCCCGAGCGGCTGGTTCACTGACCTTGTGGGAGGTGGAGTACGTCTGCGGCCGGCCGGCCGATTACGGGGATCGGATCTCTTCCGGCAAATATTCGGATCTGATTGCGGAGGACTTTCGGATCGTAGGTGAATGCAGCTTCGGATCTTGCGGGATCGGCAAAGTCTTCGGTTCTTACCGCGATCTCTTGCAATACCGAAGCGCGGTACACGGCCGCGCCCTTCGGATCGGATCTCGGGCTAATCGTCTGGGAACCGAACACCATCCGCTGCGCCTCTGTCCTGTTGCGAGATGCAGGCACAGAGCGCTCGGTTCGGTTCGGATCTAGTCGAACACCGTACCCTGAGACCGCGGGGGATACTCAGACGATGAAGCACGGCGGAGAAATAAAGACATCAGACGAGGCTGGATGCACTGCTAAATCTGCCTTTATTATTCACAGCTCAGGCATTTATCAACTTTACGCAGATTATAATACAATGGGAATCCCTGCCCGCCCTCACAGGACCCATTGGCCGTTGCAGTTCGGGGAGTCGCCGATTCGGACCGGATGGTCCGAATCGGCCATTTTCCGATTCGAACCGGATGGTTCGAATCGGCCATTTTCCGATTCGAATAATCTGATTGCAACCACGAGGCAATCGGAAAATGGCGGCGGGCAAGGCAGACAAAGGGAACACATTTCACAATCAACGGGGAACACTGTATTACACCACACATAACCACATCTAATAAAAAGTACTGCAAAACCCTGTGCGTGCCACCGCACCTAAGTGTTCATGGCCAAATCAATGTCCTTGTGCACCGCCCCTGGCTGGGGGTGCTGGGCCATTCCGTGACACTCCTCCCCCTCCCCCAGTTCGACGCACCTGGTCTGACCCCACCGGGTCATACCGGGGAAGTCGGTGCTCCCAGGCCCGTAGTCTGTCTGGGGAGGCCGGGCCACCAGGCTTCTCCATTTGGCCTTGCGGCCGTGCCAACTGGGTCAGGGCCCCACGTCCTTAGGGTTACCCCGGTTGGGCGAAAGGACATATGTCTGGGGAGGAGTACCTCCTGTGTCCCCTCCAGGGTTATCGCTCACCCGGGGAAAACGGGTGCTAAATGCACGCGCCCCGGGTGCCCAGGTCAGCCGTTGGAAAGAACCGTGGCTACGCGAGGCCTCCGAACCAAAGGGTTGCAAAGATGGGCAGAGGCCAGCGGCGCTCTGCCCCGTTGCCAGCTCTTCTGCTGGAGAGGCAGGTACGGAAACGGCAACCGAGGGGACAAATGGGGTCAAACCCGGCTGCTCTTCCTGGCAGCCGAAGAGGGGAATAAATAGCCGCAACGGCAGTCGCACGGGGTCATCCTCGCTCTGCCCCACGGGGCAAATTGGGAGGAATGGGCAGAGGCCAGCGGTGCTCTGCCCCGTTGTCAGCTCTTCCGCTGGGTGGAGATCTCCTTGCGGGAGGATGGTTTCTTCCCCCCCGGGGCAATCAACGGCTGCGCACAACCCAGCCCGGGGGAACCATCTGTCTGCTCCACCTGGCAGCCTGTGGGCAGGGGGCAGGGGCCAGCGGCACTCGGCCCCATTGCCAGCTCCTCCCCTGGACCCGTGGCCTCGGCCACCCTGTCCACTTGCGGGGTGAAGGGGGTAATCTTTTCTGCCGAGTGAGGATCCCCTTGCAAGAGGATGGTTTCTTCACCCCCCGGGACCATCAAGGGCTGCGCACAGCCCCGCCCGGGAGAACCATCCGTCCGCTCCTCCTGGCAGACCGTGGGCAGTGGGCAGAGGCCAGCGGCGCTCTGCCCCGTGGCCAGCTCTTCTGCTGGTTGGGGAACGACTCTCGTTGCGACTGGGGGTGGACAGAGGCCAGCAGCGCTCTGCCCCGTTGCCATCTCCCCCGCTGGACCCGTGGCCTCGGCCACCCTGTCCGCTTGCGGGGTGAAGGGGATAACTTTCCCTGCTGGGTGAGGATCACCTTGCAGGAGGATGGTTTCTTCACCCCCGGGGCAATCCGTGGCTGCTCACAGCCCAGCCCGGGGGAACCATCTGTCTGCTCCTCCTGGCAGACCGTAGGTAGTGGGCAGAGGCCAGCGGCACTCTGCCCCGTGGCCAGCTCTTCCGCTGGTTGGAGGACAACTCTCTTGGCGTCAGGGAGTGGACAGAGGCCAGCGGCGCTCTGCCCCGTTGCCAGCCCTCCCGCTGGACCCGTGGCCTCGGCCACCCTGTCCGCTTGCGGGGTGAAGGGGGTAACTTCCTCTGCTGGGACCCCCACGGGCACCCATGGGACCACCTCGGCCTCCCATAAGTCCCAGACCTGGGGACTGTCGACTTCTTCCGCTGACCCGTCCCAGAACGGGGAGCTCAGGCTTGATCGCGGAACGCCGTCCAACAATCTTCGGTAGGCCACCTCGAGCTCCCACTCTCGCTCTGCTAGGGACTCCAGTTCCTCAAACACTGAGTCCCTGATGTCGGACGGGAGCTCCAGTTCCCGTCGCTCCAGAATCTCCTCCAATCGCTCTTCGGTCTCCTCTCCGAACCCGGGGTCTGCGACCATGCTCTCGTAGAGCAGCCCCGTGCCTCCGTAGCGGGGCCCGGCGGTGGAGGTGCCATCAATAGGGCGCGTTGTCGGAGGGGCGGTTAGCCACCGGAGCGCGCGGTACGCGGCGTCCAGCGCGATCTCCTGTTGCACCAGACTCTGGAGCTCGGCCTCCACCTCCTCTGGGGCCCGACCTTGCAGGAGCGCTGCTCGCACGTCGTACTGCACCCGGTGAACGACAGCGTTGGAGGGAACATACACACCATGGCAGTCCCTCTCATGGTTCAGGGCCTCGTACCAGAGTTCCTCTGTGGACCCCTGGTCCTGATCCAGGCCCTCCTGCAGCCTTCCTGACAACACAACCTCCATGTCAGCGAAGGTGCCGGCACAGGAGCACCGCTCCTCGACGGGGAATGTGGCGTCCTCAGATGCAGCTCCAGGCGAGCTGAAAGTCTCCATCCGAGGGTCGTTGGGATGTGTGATATCCCCAATACAGGCTCCAGGCGAGCTGTCAGTCCCGAAAGGGTAGTCACTGGGGTTTGCAGATTCCCAGGGTGAAGCTCCAGTCGAGCTGTAAGCCTCGACCCAGGGTTCCACGGGGTAAAGGTCGGGGTTAAAATATTCAGGCTCTGCTCCGCGGAGCTCTGCCAACCGCAGCTCGTGCTGGCGGTCCTTTTCTCGCTCGACTTCCCGGTAAACCTCCCGAATCACTTCGTATCTGTCCGCCGCCGCTGGGGCATCTCCGAGCAGGGCAATCCAACGCTGCACCTCTCTGAGGCAAGCATCTTCCTCCACCTCGGCGTGGACAGGGCTGGGGACGGGCGTCGTCACCCTGTTCTGATCCATCCTGGTCAGCTCCTTAATCAGAGTTTTCCGGTTCTTATTACCCGGCATTCCTCCCCGGTTCTCCAACATCCCACGCAGGGTGTCCCGGTTGTAGTGGGTGTACACCACCATGGCGTAGGTCTCCTAGGGGCCTGCAGAGAGCGATCCCACCGCTGCCACCAGTATGACGGAATGGGATGTTGTTCCGCCTGCAGGTGTGCTCTATCTGCGTGGCCCCGTCGCTTACCGCTGGCCCGACTACCGAGTGACACGGCACTCGGCGTCTCGTGCGGCCTGGCGTGACCCTGGGGAAGGGTTAGTGGGCGGTGGAGGGGACCCCTGCCTAGAACCAGCCCGACCACTGAGCCATACGGTACTCAGCGTCCCGAGCGGCTGGTTCACTGACCTTGTGGGAGGTGGAGTACGTCTGCGGCCGGCCGGCCGATTACGGGGATCGGATCTCTTCCGGCAAATATTCGGATCTGATTGCGGAGGACTTTCGGATCGTAGGTGAATGCAGCTTCGGATCTTGCGGGATCGGCAAAGTCTTCGGTTCTTACCGCGATCTCTTGCAATACCGAAGCGCGGTACACGGCCGCGCCCTTCGGATCGGATCTCGGGCTAATCGTCTGGGAACCGAACACCATCCGCTGCGCCTCTGTCCTGTTGCGAGATGCAGGCACAGAGCGCTCGGTTCGGTTCGGATCTAGTCGAACACCGTACCCTGAGACCGCGGGGGATACTCAGACGATGAAGCACGGCGGAGAAATAAAGACATCAGACGAGGCTGGATGCACTGCTAAATCTGCCTTTATTATTCACAGCTCAGGCATTTATCAACTTTACGCAGATTATAATACAATGGGAATCCCTGCCTGCCCTCACAGGACCCATTGGCCGTTGCAGTTCGGGGAGTCGCCGATTCGGACCGGATGGTCCGAATCGGCCATTTTACGATTCGAACCGGATGGTTCGAATCGGCCATTTTCCGATTCGAATAATCTGATTGCAACCACGAGGCAATCGGAAAATGGCGGCGGGCAAGGCAGACAAAGGGAACACATTTCACAATCAACGGGGAACACTGTATTACACCACACATAACCACATCTAATAAAAGTACTGCAAAACTCTGTGCGTGCCACCGCACCTAAGTGTTCATGGCCAAATCAATGTCCTTGTGCACCGCCCCTGGCTGGGGGTGCTGGGCCATTCCGTGACAATCCCCAAGTGGCATTCTTAAGTGGACGCTCAGAGTTGATTTCCTGGAGTGGAGGGACTGGAGGAAGGAACTGCAAGGCCCAATTTTACTCTGGGTAAACGCACGTCTATATTATGCTTTCTCTCACGCTTCTGCTCTTTACTTCTACCTTTCTCCTTAAATGGAACTCCTGCCCCTCTACCACCGACCCCTACACTATCTGCATCTCTCCCTCCCTCCTCTCGTCCCACATGATGGCCTCACATGAGCTCCTTTGTTTCCTCAGAACATGGTCTCCCTCTAACTCTCGTGCTGCCAATCACTCCCACTCCCACAATCCCATTCCCACCTTCTCTTTCTCACCCTCCTGCTGTTACTCTATTCAGGTGACATATCCCCTAACCCTGGCCCCACAACACATCCAATACTTCACTCTCATCCTATCTCCATCGCACATAAATCACCTCCCTGCAAGCCCAGCAACCTCATTCCCATAATCCCTCAGCGCCTGTCCTCTTTCTCCTGTGCCCTCTGGAACGCTCGCTCTGTGTGCAACAAACTCACAGCCGTCCATGACCTCTTCCTTTCAAACTCCTTCAACTCCTAGCTTTAACTGAAACCTGGCTAACTCCCTCTGACACGGCCTCCGTTGCTGCTCTCTCACATGGAGGTCTACACTTGAGCCATACCCCCAGACCGGGTGAGAGAAATGGTGGCGGGGTCGGAATCCTGCTCTCTCCCACCTGCACCTACCAGCATCTCCCTCCACCCCCATCCCTCTCCTTCTCCTCCTTCGAGACACACTGCATCCGCCTGTTCTCTCCTCTGGCTCTCAGGGTGGCAGTCATCTACCGCCCACCGGGACCACCTCCCAGTTCTTTGACCACTTTGCTACCTGGCTTTCTCACTTCCTGTCTTCTAATCTTCCATGCCTAATTCTCGGGGACTTCAACATTCCCATTGATGATCCTTCCGCCCCTGCTGCCTCCAAACTTCTTTCACTCACGTCCTCCCTTGGACTCACACAATCCTCCCTCCTCCCTACCCACCGCGATGGTCACGCTATTGACCTTGTCTTTTCCAACCTCTGCTCCATTTCTGAGTTCAACTGTCGCCCTTTCCCCATCTCTGACCACCACCTTCTCTCTTTCAACCTATCTGGACTTCCTAAACACCCTGCTCCCCCACCCGCACACACACTCGCAGAAATCTACATGCTGTGGACCCCCATCAATTCTCCAACCTACTTCACCACCTCCCTCATACCTCATCCTTCACCTGCCCTGATGCTGCCACTAATCACTACAACACTACTCTTATCTCTGCTCTAGACGCTCTTGCTCCTCTTCGACTCTGTAAGGCCCCACGCCGCCAGCTTCAGCCCTGGCACACCCTCCAGACACGCTACCTGCAAAGATGCTCCCGCACTGCAGAGCGTTCCTGGAGGAAATCCTGCTCTGAAACTGATTTTGTTCACTTCAAGTTTATTCTCCGGTCATACACCTCTGCCCTCCACTTGGCCAAACAATCCTTCTTCTCATCTCTTATATCTACGCTGTCCTCCAACCCTAAACGGCTCTGGTCCACCTTCAACACCCTCCTCTACCCACCTGCACCTCCCCCCAAAGCTGCCTTCAGCGCTCAAGACCTGGCAGACTACTTCCTCAGTAAAACTCTAAATATCAGAAGCAACATCCCAACACAAGATGGTTATCTGCCACCTCCACTCCCAGAGGTCCCCTCTGCCACCCTCTGTCGCTTCCTCCCAGCCACTGAGGAGGAAGTCAATTCCTTATTGTCCTCCTCACATCTCACCACGTGCCCGCTCGACCCCATTCCCTTACATCTAATTCCTCCCCTCTCCTCCTCCCTCACCCCTGCTCTCACACACATCTTCAACCTATCTCTCTCCACTGGCTCCTTTCCATCCGCCTTCAAACACGCGCTAGTTACCCCTTTACTAAAGAAACCATCCCTCGATCCCAACTCTCCATCCAACTACCGCCCTGTATCCCTGCTTCCCTTCACATCAAAGCTCTTAGAAAAACTAGTCTTCAACCGCCTCTCCCTCTTCCTGTCCTCCAATTCCCTACTTGACCCCCTGCAATCGGGCTTCCGTCCCCTACACTCAACTGAAACTGCCCTCACCAAAGTCACCAACGACCTCCTAACTGCTAAAAAACACGGCCACTATTCTATTCTCATCCTGCTCGACCTCTCGGCTGCTTTTGACACTGTTGACCACCCCCTCCTTCTACAGACCCTCAACTCTCTGGGTCTCGGTGACACTGCACTCGCTTGGGTCGAATCCTATTTATCCAACAGGTCCTTCTGTGTGTCCTTTGCTGGAAACTCCTCCTCCTCATTGCCTCTATCTGTTGGTGTACCTCAAGGCTCTGTCCTTGGTCCTCTGCTCTTTTCCATCTACACCTCCTCCCTGGGCAAAATCATCAACAGCTTTGCTTCAATTACCACCTCTACGCTGATGACACTCAGATCTACCTCTCTACCCCTGATCTCTCTCCCCCTGTCCTTTCAAAAGTCAGTGACTGTTTATCTGGCATCTCCTCCTGGATGGCCTCCCACCACCTAAAGATCAACATGTCAAAGACTGAACTCCTACTTATTCCTCCCTCCAATGCCTCCCCACCTCCTGACTTCTCTATCACGGTGGAGGGTATCACCATTTCCCCATCAAACCAAGTTCGCTGTCTTGGAGTTACACTTGACTCTGCTCTTTCCTTCATCCCCACATCAAGTCTCTTTCCTCCTCCTGCCGATACCAACTGCGTAATATTTCCAGAATTCGGTCATTTCTTACCGCTGTCACCACAAAACAACTCATACACGCCCTGGTAATCTCCCGACTCGACTATTGCAATAATCTCTTATCTGGCCTCCCTCTGTCCCGCCTCTCCCCCTACAATCCATCCTGAACGCCTCCGCCAGGCTAATTCACCTCACCCGCCGCTCTGTCTCTGCCGCTCCCCTCTGCGAGTCCCTTCACTGGCTCCCCATCCACTGCAGAATTAAGTTCAAAATCCTTATCCTTACCTACAAAACCCTCACTAACTCAGCTCCCCACTACCTGTCCTCACTAATCACCAAATACACCCCAGCCCGCTCCCTAAGGTCAAACAGTGACCTGCGCCTAGCTTCTCCCGCGCATCACCTCTTCCCATGATAGACTGCAGGATTTCTCACGCGCAGCCCCCACTCTCTGGAACGCTCTCCCTCGTACTGTCAGACTTTCCCCTAACTTCTCTTCCTTCAAACGCTCCCTTAAAACGTTCCTATTTAGGGAAGCCTACCACCCAACTCACTGACGCAACCATCAATCACTCTCACCTTACAGTCCTCTCCTCCTGTTTCCAACCCCAACCCTCCCAGATTGTGAGTTCCTACGGGAATAGGGCCCTCATCTCCTCCTGTACTGTTTGTCAAATGTTGTTCAATGTATTGTAACCCGGTCTATACTGTGCTTATTGTACAGCGCTGCGGAATATGCTGGCGCTTTATAAATAAAGAATAATAATAATAATAATACCTGTAGACTAACCTCTGGAGGAACATATATTTGTTCATCATGATAGAAAAGTCCATCGTTGGGTATGAGCCCCTGAACGTCAGTCGGTGGTTGAAGACTATATTTCTTTATATTTTCTATTAAGGATCCTTGTGAGGCACAGAAGAATTCGTCAGGTAGGATGGAGTCGGGTTGAGTGGTGGAAGGAAAGGCGTCTGAATCGTACCGACGGGAAAGCGCATCTGCCTTACCATTTCTTACTCCAGGTCTGTAGGTAATTTGCAACAGGAAGCGGGCGAAGAATAACGCCCATCTGGCTTGTCGAGGTCGCAATCTTTTGGCGGTGCGGAGATATTCCAAATTGCGGTGGTCCGTGTAGACGACCACGGGATGTTTTGCCCCTTCGAGAAGGTGTCTCCATTCCTCGAGGGCACTCTTGATCGCCAGGAGCTCTTTCTCACCTATACTGTAATTCTTTTCGGCTGGGGAAAGACGTCTGGAATAAAAGGCCACGGGGTGCATAAGGTTCTTTACTCCCGATTTCTGGGAGAGAATTGCTCCTAGGGCGATATCGGAGGCGTCTGTCTCCAGAGAATATGGTAAGTCGATGTCTGGTTGTTTCAGGATGGGGGCTTGGGTGAAGCTTTCTTTCAGCTTGTCGAAGGCTTGCTGAGCTTCTTCAGTCCAACAGAATTTTACATCTTTTTTGGTCAGGGAAGTGATGGGTGCGGTGAGATGAGAGAAGGACCGAATGAAGCGACGATAAAAGTTGGCGAATCCCATGAATTGTTGAACCATCTTTTTATCTCTGGGTGTCGGCCAGTCTAGGATCGCCTTAATCTTGGTTTTGTCCATTTCAACATGTCCTGGTGATAGGACATATCCCAGGAATTCTATAGAGGAGTTTTCAAAAGTGCTTTTCTCGATTTTGCCATATAGCTTATGTTGACGAAGACGAGATAACACAAGACGGACGTGCTGTTCATGTTCTTGGATGGTTCGAGAGTATACCAAGAGATCGTCGAGGTAGACCACAAGGAAGGTATCCAGAACGTCACGGAAGATGTCGTTGAGAAAATGCTGGAAGGCGGCTGGAGCATTGCATAACCCAAATGGCATGACGAGATACTCGAAGTGACCGTATCGGGATCGAAAGGCGGTCTTCCACTCGTCTCCTTTTCTCATGCGGACCAAATTATACGCTCCACGAAGATCAATCTTAGTAAAAATACACGCATCTTTCACCCTATCGAGTAGTTCAGGAATCAATGGGAGCGGGTAGCGATTCCGTACTGTAATCGCGTTTAATGCTCTATAGTCAACGCAAGGGCGGAGACCGCCGTCTCTTTTCCAACGAAGAAGATACCCGCTCCAGCAGGAGATGTAGAGTGACGGATGAATCCCTTTGTAAGACTGTCTTCGATGTAGTCCTTCAGAGACTGTGATTCGGGAACAGACAGGTTAAAGATACGTCCATGGGGTATGGGTGCTCCTGGAAGGAGGTCAATAGGACAGTCGTACTCTCTGTGTGGAGGAAGTGTATCGACCCCTTTTTTCTCAAATACGTCTTGAAATTCTGAATACTTAGGTGGTAGCGTGGAAGATGGATAGGTGGAAAAGGCGACCTTCTCGGACTTGGAGCCGTTCATGCAGTGGACTCGACAGTGACAGGAGGGGAAGGACACGGTATTGGAAGGCCAATCAATATATGGGTTATGGGTGCGGAGCCAAGGAAGTCCCAGGACTATAGGGAATAAGGGTGAAGGAACAATGTCCCACTGAAGATTTTCTTGGTGCTTGGTTCCAATTAGGAGCTTCAAGAGGGTGGTTTCGTGGGTAACTGGACCGGTGCGTAGGGTGCTTCCATCCACCATATGCAGGGGCACGGGTTTCTTTTTTAGTTGAGTAGGAACAGCCAAGGAGGTAGCAAGGGATGAGTCGAAGAAGCTGTTACTGGCTCCGGAGTCGATGATGGCGTTCAAATCGACGCTTCTATCTCCCCACTGTAAGGTGACAGGAATGGCTAGGTGAGTAGAAGCAGAGCCGACCACACTTTGAAGAGAGGCAATAGTTGGATGGTTCTTACCTCTTTCAGAGGGACGTGGTGGTCGTGTAGGGCAGCCACGCAAAAGATGACCTGGTTGACCGCAATACAGGCAGAGATTCTGGCTGCGACGTCTATCACGCTCAGAGGGCGACAGCGGACCTTTGGTGGTACCAATCTCCATGGGTTCGGGATTTGAAGAGGAGGAGGTCGGTCGTGGAGAAAACACAGGAGAAGGTTCGTGTCTTCGAGGGGAGGTGAAAGGAGCATTAGAGAGTCTCTCTTGACGTCGTTCTCTGAAGCGTTGATCCAAGACCAGAGACTGGGTAATCAAGGCCTCCAAGGAAGTAGGTACTCCTATACGAGCCAATTCATCTTTCAATTGTTCAGAAAGACCATGACGAAAGTGATCTTTAAGGCCCACATCATTCAGGCCTGTATCGGCTGCCACTGCCCGGAACTCAGAGATGTAATCCTCCACCGGTCGCCTTCCTTGTTTTAGATGTCGGATGGTGGTTAGTGCAGCGGAAGACCTTAGAGGGTCATCATAGATAGGATTCATAGCTCGGACGAAGGAACCCCAGGAAGTCAATAGGGGGCTTCCTTCACGTAGTAACTGGAAGGCCCATTCCTGTGGAGGTCCAGACAGTAAGGAGATGGCTGACCTCACCTTCACAGAGTCCGATCCATAGGTACGTGGACAAAGTGAAAACATGAGCTCACAGGCGGTGATGAACGTACGATACCTTGTGCGATCACCGGCAAACCGTTCAGGCATGTTGACTCTGGGCTCGGGAGCGGGCAGATCCACCTGCTGTATCATAGAGCCGGATGGTGATGGAGGTAATGCAGTACTCTCAGCCCGGCTTCTTTCCTTATGCAATAAGGCTTCTTGGCCGGTTTGTAGTTTCTGTACCACCTTGGTTAGTGCTGACACTTGTTCTGTAAGTACAGCAAGGATTTGGTTCGAGCTTGCGGGTTCCATGTTTTTA
This sequence comes from Leptobrachium leishanense, assembly GCA_009667805.1. Taxonomy (NCBI): domain Eukaryota; kingdom Metazoa; phylum Chordata; class Amphibia; order Anura; family Megophryidae; genus Leptobrachium; species Leptobrachium leishanense. The sequence continues at coordinate 30,377 of RXON01000637.1, forward strand.
GAACCAGGTTATTCTGTAAGGACAGAGGCTTTGACCCCTGTATGGTGTTGGGTGTATGGAACCCAATGGCAAGCCGAAGGAGGAGACCAGAAGGAATATGATTGATTAAGCTTTACTGAAGACAACAAAATATAAGTCCAGAATAAAGTCATGTAATGTTTCTTTTGACAGAAATAAAAGTCCAGAACGGAGAGTTGTAAGGATAATTAAATACGGTTGCAATCTTGGAAATAGTCCAGGGGTAGAGGTATGCCGGGAGGTGGAACTGGCACTGCGATGGCAATCCTGAATATGGAAGCGGAATGGAGCTGTACCGTGATGGTAGGAACCGAAGCGGAGCTGTATCGTGGCAACAGAAGCAGAGCTGTATCGTGGCCGCAGGAATAGAAGCGGAGCTGTATCGTGGCAACAGGAATCGGAGCGGAGTTGAACCGTGGTAACAGGAACAGGAGTGGAGCGGTATCGTGGCAACAGAAGCGGAGCTGTACCGTGGCAACAGGAACCGGAGCGGAGCTGTACCGTGGCAACAGGAACCGGAGCGGAGCTGTACCGTGGCAACAGGAACCAGGAGCGGAGCTGTACTGTGGCAGCGGGAACGGTGGAGCTGTACCGTGGCAACAGGAACCGGAGCGGAGCTGTACTGTGGCAACAGGAACCGGAGCGGAGCTGTACTGTGGCAACAGGAACCGGAGCGGAGCTGTACCGTGGCAACAGGAATCAAGGCGAAGCTGTATCGGCAGCAGGAACGGAAGTCAGAATCCTTTTAGAGGAACACGAAGGGGAACCACTGGGTAACGTGGTGTAACCACAGTATAACCTGGTTAGTGAACTGGAGAAGGCGGCAGGTTTAAATAGGGTTCAGGGAATCATACGAACACCGTTCACCTGGGACTCGCAGGTGTAATAGGGATACCTGAGTGCTAGGTAGATTAATTGGTGGTATACGAGGATCTCCAGTGCAGGTGGGGTGCAGTACCTTAACTTGACCAGCAGAGTACCACCAGAGTACCTAGGTCTTCATGCTCTGGGATGGACGATCGCGCATGCGCGCTTGCCTCCTGTTCAGTTGGATCCCGGAGACGGCGTGGGACACATCCTGGCTCTCCTCCCTCGAGCTGAAGATCGGAATCAGGGAGCGACGCGCCACGAGGGACCTCAGGTGAGTCTGCCAGGCGTCCCAATATGGCGGCCGCGGTCCGACCGCGGCGTGGGGCATTACAGTATATGCTACATATTTGCCATAAAAGGTGTATGGGGGTCCGGGTAGTGCCCTGGAGGACAGGAAACAAGGACAAAAAGTTAAAAAAAAAACGTTTTTAAAGGGACAGTGAGTTTTCCATGAAATAAGGGTTAAAAATAAAAACCAAAAATTCCTTCAAATATCGTGCCTAGGAGGTCCCCATAACCTGCCCGTGAAGTGGCGAAATTTCTAGGATGTATAGAAACACTTAAAAACAAATAAATGACGTTTCATATGACGGTAAATGCTTTTCCTTTAATCTATCCATAAACAACTGCTTGGGACGGCAGTCTGTATGAAAATACATTTTAGGACGCGCAGAAAATGTTTAGTGTTTTTTTGGGCTAAATTATTGTGAAATATATGCAGGCTTTGGATGAAAGTAACAATAGGTGCTTTAAAATTGGGCTTTTAGCGTCGGCAACAGTGCCGTCACACCGTAACCCCTCTGAGGATATGAATCTGATACAGGCGTCAATGGCAGTGCACCCAGATATTGTGCCTTTAGTGCCAGGCATGCAAGTACTATCATACAGTAACCCCTCTGTGGTATTGTGGAAGAATGCAGGGGTGGACCATGTGGTCCTTTATTGAAAAGTTTTTGATCTGGTAATGGGCGTCAGTCCACCCAGATATTGTGCTTTTAATGCCAGGCCAGCAAGTATCATCATACAGTAACCCCTCTGTGGTATTGTGGAAGAGTGCAGGGGTGGACCATGTGGTCCTATATTGAAAAGTTTTTTGGTTTTTTTAATGGGCGTCAGTGCAGCCAGATATTGTGCCTTTCATGGCAGCAAGTGCCTTCACACCGTAACCCTTTTGTGGTATTGTGGAAGAGTTCAGTGCTGGAGGTTTTGTGAATGCAGAAGAGGACATCCCCGATCTCTTCCATTACTTCAGCATCAGGGGATTGATAGCTGCTGATCCAGGACTGATTCATTTTTATAAATGTTAGCCGGTCTACAGAGTCGGTGGACAGACGCACTCTTTTGTCTGTGACAAAACCTCCAGCGGCACTGAACGTCCTTTCAGAAAGCACGCTAGATGAAGGGCAACCTAGTAGCTGCATAGCATATTGGCTAAGTTCTGGCCAGTGATCCAATCTCAACACCCAGTAAGAAAGTGGATTATCTGCTGGAAAGGTATCCAGGTCTGCCCTTGCCCCTAGGTAGTCCTGCACCATATGGTGAAGACGTTGGCAATGGGTGCCTACATTTGACGTCCCTGGGCGTCGAGGACTAAATTTTTTTTAAAATACATCAGTCAAGCGGCCCTGGCCTTCACCACTATTCCTCTGATCATCCGCAGCCTCAGAAGCACGTGTGTCAGCACTTGGTAATCTACCAGTGCCTGGAAAGGTGTTACACAAGTGTCGCTTTAGAGCGTCCTCAAGTTTTTTCATCCTGTGCTCCCTCTGTGCGGGCAGGATGAGCTCTGCAACTTTACCCTTGTATCGTGGATCAAGAAGGGTTGCCAACCAGTAATGATCCCTCTCCTTGATAGCACTAATCCTGGGGTCCTTTAGCAGGCTTTGTATCATTAGGGAGCCCATGCAGCGTAGGTTGGAGGTGGCATTAGCTGCCGAGTCTTCCTGGTCAATGAGGATGACCGTATCGTGCACTTCCTCCTCCCAGCCACGCACAAGCCCTTCTGTTTCTGGGCACACAAAACCCTCCCTTGAGGAATCCCCACCTTCAATGCCCCCACTACTTAAATATTCCTCCTCCTCCTCCTGTCTGATCTGAGTAGGACCTGCTGGAATGCTGTCTGCGGAAAGACTGGGGCCTTGAGAGCTAGGGAAGGCCTCCTCTTCCTCCCGCTGCTCTGCCTCTAGAGCCACATCTATAATAGGGATGTGCGTTTCGGGTTTCGGAATTTCGGAAATTTCACGAAATTTCCCGATTCAGGTCCTCGGATGCGGCCGAAATTCCGAATTGTTTTTGATCCGAAAACGGCATATCCGAAAAGTTTTCCGAGCCGAATCGATTTTTTTTTTTGGAATTTTCGAATGGACTTGAAATGTGTCAAATCGAAATTTATTTTCCCTCTATTCATGATTTCGGTTCCATTCGGGATTTCGGTTCCATTTCGGTAATTCTGGACATCGTATATTTAACTATTATCGGTTATATCGCTGATTCTGTAAATTTTGTATTTGTAAATGCGTATTAATTTTTTTTTTGTTTCCAATGATCCGATACGAATTTTCATAATTGGGCCGGATCCAATTCGTCCGCGGGTCGCGCATGCGCGCGCGGATGTCGTAACTTTATTGAGCCAGTTTTTTGACAACTTTTTTTTGGACAAAATATTGTTATTATTATTCACCATGGCTGCAAGAGACGACAAGTGCCATTCTGACACCTCCGCATCGTCTCTCAATGAACCACCACCACCCAGAAAGAAGCGGGCCAGCAATATGTCGTTTGAGGAGATGCTCGAGCTGGTCCGGATCTTTGATAGACGAGATTACGATTGCTGTAAGGGCCCTTACGGCAGGAAGAAGAACGCTAGAAAGAATCGTATCCTAGACAAGCTACGCACCACCATTTTGGAGTTGTTCGGGAAGGACAGGACGAAGGACCAGCTCCGGAAACGCTGGTCTGATCTGAAAGTACGCGAGCAGGAGCAGCTGAGACACATCCGTCGCGTCATAGCGAAACGTAAGTGTCATGTTATATTGTAAAGCGCTGCACAAACTGTTGGCGCTATATAAATCCTGTATAATAATAATAATGTGCTTGCATGTGCTAATGTGCACAGAAATACGTTGATTTATCTAGTCCTTTTTTCATGCAATGTTATTGTGTATAGCTTTGCGTTTTCACGACTCGTCATACATGTAGTTTTGCCATAGCTCTTCCTTTTTGTGATTTTACGTATTCGTGAAAATTGTGACATTTGATGTATGTAGATGAAGTTACAATGCTGGATTTCTTTTGGCACTGTGTGTAGTCTGTAGTGTGTTGGGGGGGAGGTTGTTGTGATTGAGTGATGCATACGAGATGACCCACAGCTTGCCCAATATTGGCTCCCACCTGCGCATCAATAAAAATCTCTGCGTCTTTGCTAAGTGATAGGATGGGACATGTAGTTCTTCTGAAAGTGCATCCAAACAGAGCCGCCTTCAATACATCCTCAGCAGCTGCTGAATTGTTGCAGCGCAGCAATTCAGTTTGCTGCAGCAGTGTCATTATTGAACGCTTTAGATGCAAATTTCAAAACAAAATGGCGGATTTCTGTTGTTGTTTCTGCTATATCCGCAGTTTTATTAGCAGAAACTGAAAGTGAAAATGAGGCTGAGGCATCTATAAAATAATTAAAGCAGTCGGCACAATGCGTTTTGTACGCACACAACACAAATAATAGTTTTTATTGAATAAACGTAATGTTTACTTCTGAAATAAATATATGATTGACCGGTAATATATGTCTGTGCAGAGGAAATAAATAAATATTTTGTGACTTTAGAACTATGAGATGGGAGTAGTGGGGGGGTCAAGCTGGTAGTGGGTAGTGGAGGGGTGTCGCAATACTTTCGGCAATATAGTGTATAGATATACCATTTTTTCCAGTCTGCATTATTTACGTGTTATTTTTTGGATTTGGCAGAAGACAGGAAGAAGAAGGCACAGGCAGCAGCATCTGCCCCGGCGGGGACCAGTGCCCCAGTGGAGGAGGAGCCACGGGCGTCCACCAGCGCTGGTATATACTGTTTTATTTTGCAACGACTTTTGGTCAAAAACAGAAACATTTTTTGTTTACTGTATTTTAATTAAATTTTTTTATTTATAGCACAAGAGGAGCAGGAGGAGGAAGAGGAGGAGTAGGAGGAGGGCCATGATGGAGAGAGGGAGCTGGAGCAGCAGGAGGCCGCCAGTCCAGGTTTTTTTTTTTTACTGTTGTATTTTGCATCGACTTTTGTTAAAAAATAAATCAGTTTTGTTGTTTACTGTATTTTTTATTTCTTTAATTTCTTAGATATAGCACTGGATATGCAGACGGTGGTAGTGGGGGAGGAGTCGGAGGAGGAGTCGGCGCCTCAGGAGGCCCGCCAGCACTGGTATATACTACTGTTATATTTTTTCAAGACTTTCAGTCAAAAATAGAAACCTGCTTTACTTACTGTATTTTCCTTCTTTCATTTATTGGATATATAGAAGGAGAAGCCAGACGGGAGGCGATCGGCGAGCTACGCCTGGCAGTTACCTCCATCGACGACGCCATACAGGAACTGCTCCAGGAACTGCGGGAGCACATAAACAATGCCGCAGACATCCTGGAGCAGCAGTGAGACCAGTGGCAGCCTCCTCCCGAATGTCACTGGAATGTGCCTCAGCTGCTCCTGCTCGCGTGCCTTGAGGTCGGACCAGCGTTTTCGGAGATGGTCCTTCGTCCGGTCCTTCCCGAACAGCTCCAGGATGGTGGTGCGTAGCTTGTCAAGGATACGATCCTTGTGGGTGTTATTCTTCCTGCCGTAAGGGCCCTTACAGCAATCATAATCTTTGTAATCCAAGATGCGGACCAGCTCCAACATCTCCTCAAATGCCAGTAACTGTTGGGCAGTTTGCCATCCTTGGCATGTTCCCTTCCCTATGTTGTAAATAAATTTTCTATTTTTTCTATATTTTCCTGTTTGTGTGCGTTGCTTTTCCTTACTTAATAAGTTAATATGTATTGCTTGGTTTCCACACTGTTAAAATTATATGTACATAAATGTATTGACATTTCTATGGACCCTATGTCATAAATTTGTCAACATATTTGTGGCCATGAATGTGACTGTGCACATTCTACACTTCCTGCCTGGCCAAAAAATGTCACACACTAACACAACCTTGTTGTACTGCCTGAGATTTGATTACCGACGTGGCATGGTTTTGTTAAGCTTAGGCGATGTCACAACATGGATTTTTGTCCACAGTCACATTCATTGTATAACCAACAATTTATCAAAAAATATTGATGGCAGCACTGCGTGAAGTCTTCTCCGACACAACCCAAAGATCCTCAGTGCGGCTCAGGTCTAGTTTATTTGTCCCTGTTTGCAGCTTCACGCAACACCTCCTCCCAGCTATGAGCTCTCTCTCTCCACCGCTGCCGCTAAGACGCTGCCCGCCAACATGGTCACGTCTTTGCAGGAAGACAACAGCGTGGGGGAACAGCAGCTGCCGACAGTCCCAAGACATCGTCACAATGACGTCAGTTCTGGAGTTAACCCCTAACTGTGACCAATGGTGGAGATAGGGGGTTCATTGGAACCCCTATCTCCCGATCCGCGGCAGCTATCGGTTGGTTAATGTTTGGTATCTTTGGATCGACCAGAGCATGGCCTTTCCAACAATACCAAACATGACAATGTTAAAAATTTTAAAAAATTAAAATATAAAAAAAAATAAACAGGTTATTTGTTTTGTTTTGTTAATGCAGCAATATTGTTGCCATTTCAATTATAATGTCAACAATGATGCTGCACTAAGGATTTTTGTATGGGGTGCGTTTGTTAAAAATAGTGTAATTGTCACCCAAAAAAATATAACAAGTCCCCATTTCAATTTTTTTTAACAAACGCAACTCATAAAATATAACCGCAAACACTCGCATGTTAAAATGTGAAAAAAACACTTTACACCTTGTAAAACAAACATTGAAAATTCTAATTTTATTGCATTTTTTGTTATAATATACAGACAGGACATGACGCATACATATGATAATGATATATTATGAATCATCTGCCGAGTCTGCCGGAAAGAACGATATATAACATGTCTGGGTCATATTATAAAAGAAGGCTTCAAAACGCGTTTAAACAAGAGGAGAGAAACTGTTAAAAATTAGCTCAGCAGCAGACCGCGGCGCACACAGGCGTGAAGGGAAGCCGTGAAATGCCTCAGCAGCGAAAGGGTTAATTTATATTTTTGTCTGTTTTAAATCATTTTATTTTATTATTTTTTTTCATTTCAGATCATTTTGATCAACTATTTTTCCGTTTTAAAACCTTTTTGTTCTGGTTTTTATTTTTAAAGTCAGACCATTCGGGTCAGTTTAGCGTTTTTTAAATCGTTTTGTTCTTTTTTTTTTGTTCCTTGGCTTTCATACCATTTTTTTAATATGATTAAATAAATAAAGTTGTGAAATGTATATTCATAAGAAAAAAAGGATCTTTATTTAATAAAAAAAAAAACACGATAGAATCGCCAGAATTATCGTATCGACAGAATGAATTATTGGATCCGAAAAACAAACAAAAAATTTATTATAAAAAAATATATAAAGTATAAAAAAGTAAACCATAGTAGTTTACGTCAAAACGAATAGAGTTAGACACTTTGAAACGAGGAGAACAGACGTTCCGAAAAAAAAGAAAATTTCTGAAATCACGAAAAGTCGATACAAAAAACGAGCAAAGTGACCCGAAAACACGAAAAATGGTCGCTATTCCAAAAAAATGTACACGAAAAACGAGCCGAACCAAACCGAATCGAAACAGAAATCGGTCGAAACGAGCCGAATCGAAAATTTTAAACATCAGAACAAATCGAACCGAATTGAACCGAAAAAAAAAAATCGGTGCACAAGCCTATTAATATCTGACATCCCGATGTGAAACATCGGGACTTTTGCATCAGATTTCGACCATTTTTATTTTTTTAACTTTTGGATAGTCGAAAATCGAAATCTATCCAAAAAGTCCCAAAGTTTCACATGATTCTGAACTTTGTTTGGATAGAGTAAGTCCGTGGGAGTGCGGCTGTTAAATGTATATACCAGTGGCGTCGCTACGTGGGGGCGGGGGGTGCGGCCCGCACCAGGTGACACCCGCCTTTAGGGTGACACCATCATGCAGCTTCGGCACTCGCCTGGAGGAAACACGTCACCAGCCAATCGCGGCTGATCACGTGGCTCCCCCTGGCGAGCGCCCAAGCTGCGCGCCGCCAGACGCTCTGAGGGAGCGAAAAAGGCGGCAGAGGTGAGCTGGGCCATTATCATGAGGTGCTGGGGCATTCCATGTGCTGGGGCAAATCCATGAGGAGCTGGGGCATATCCATGAGGAGCTGGGGCAAATCCATGAGGAGCTGGGGCAAATCCATGAGGAGCTGGGGCAAATCCATGTAGGAGCTGGGGCAAATCCATGTGTGAGCTGGGGCAAATCCATGTGTGAGCTGGGGCATTCCATGTGCTGGGGCATATCCAGGAGGAGCTGGGCTGGGGCAAATCCATGTGTGAGCTGGGGCATATCCACGAGGAGCTGGGGCATATCCACGAGGAGCTGGGGCATATCCACGAGGAGCTGGGGCATATCCATGAGGTGCTGGGGCATTCCATGTGCTGGGGCATGTCCACGAGGAGCTGGGGCATATCCACGAGGAGCTGGGGCATATCCACGAGGAGCTGGGGCAATATCCAGGAGGAGCTGGGGCATGTCCACGAGGAGCTGGGGCATGTCCACGAGGAGCTGGGGCAAATCCACGAGGAGCTGGGGCATGTCCACGAGGAGCTGGGGCATATCCATGAGGTGCTGGGGCAATATCCATGAGGAGCTGGGGCATATCCACGAGGTGCTGGGGCAATATCCATGAGGAGCTGGGGCATATCCATGAGGATGTCGGATGTCGGCCAAGCTTCCGGGAACTCCCCCTGAGGACTGGCGTCATCGTGCATAGCACGATGACGCCAGTCCTGGAGTTAACCCCTAGCTGCCACCAATGGTGGAGATAGGGGGTTCCAATGAACCCCCTATCTCCCGATCCGTGGCAGCTAGGGGTTAAAGTTTGGTATTGTTGGATCGGCCAGAGCATGGCCGTTCCAACGATACCAAGTACGAATGTGAAAAACGTTTGTAAAAAAATTAAAAATAAAAAAATATTTTAAAAAATTTATTTAAAAAAAATAAACAATTTTTTTTTCTTTTTTTTGGTTTGTTAATGCAGCAATATTGTTCCCATTTCAATTATAATGTGAACAATGATGCTGCACTAACGATTTTTGTATGCGGTGCGTGTTAAAAATTGTGTAGTTTTCCCCAAAAAAAATGTAACGATTCCCCATCTCTAATTTGTTTAACAAGCGCACCCCATACAAAATACAACCGCAATTGCTCGCGCGTTAAAATGTGAAAAAAAAACACTTTACACTTTGTAAATTATTGAAAAATCATATTTTATTGCATTTTTTGTTATAATATACAGACAGGTCATGACGTATACATATAATAATGACATATTATGAATCTGCCGAGTCTGACGGAAAGAACGATATATAATATGTCTGGGTCATATACTAAAATAAGCCTTCAAAACGCGTTTAAACATGATGAGCAAAACCGGTAAAAATGACCTCAGCACAGGGGCGGGAAAAGCCTCAGCAGCGAAAGGGTTAATTAAAAAACACGATAGAATCGCCAGAATTATCGTATCGACAGAATGAATTGTCGGATCCGAAAAACAAACCAAAAATTTATTATAAAAAAATATATAAAGTAGTATTAAAAAAGTAAACCATAGTAGTTTTCATCAAAACGAATAGAGTTAGACAGCTTTGAAACGAGAACAGACGTTCCGAAAAAAACGAAAATTACCGAAATCACAAAAAGTCGATACAAAAAAAGAGCAATGTGACACGAAATACGAAAAATGGTCGATATTCCGAAAAATAAATGTACCCGAAAAACGAATCGAATCGAACCGAATCGAAACAGAAAGCTGTCGAAACGAGCCGAATCGAAAAGTTTTAAAATTCGAAAAATCGAATCGAACCGAAAAAAAAAAATCGGTGCACATCCCTAATCTATAATTCCCCGCAGAGTGTGCTCCAGCAGGAACACTAAAGGAATTGTGTCACTGATGCATGCACTGTCCCTGCTCACCATCCTCCTCAAATGGTGACAGTACAGTGCATGCATCCTTGATCATCAGCCACTGCGGGGGGAAAAAAAAACAAGTTGACCTGAACCTGTCCTTGTGCCATACTCACACAGGTACTCGTTGATGGCCCTCTGCTGCTTGTGCAGATGCTGCAGCATTGCTAATGTTGAATTCCACCTGGTGGGCATGTCACAGATCAGACGGTTTGTGGGAAGGTGGAATTCTCTTTGATTTTCTGCCAGGCGAACGCTTGCTGGGAATGACCATCTGAAGTGGCTGCAGACTTTTCTGGCCTGGATGAGAAGCTCTGGCAGCCCTGGGTACTTGGTTAGGTAACGCTGTACCACCAGATTTAGGACGTGTGCTAGGCGTGGTACATGCGTCAATTTACCCTTGCGTAGGGCGGAGAGAAGGTTGCTGCCATTATCGCAGACGATCATTCCCAGCTCAAGCTGACGTGGTGTTAACCATCTCTGCACCTGCCACTGCAGAGCTGACAAAATTTCTGACCCGGTGTGGCTCCTGTCCCCTAAACAAACCAGCTCAAGCACAGTATGGCATCTTTTTGCTTGAGCCATTGCATAGACCCTGTCAGGCGTCGGTTTAACTGCCACTTCGCCAGAGACAGAGAAGGAGGAGGAGGAGGAAGAGGTGGTGGTGGTGGAGCAAACAGACCTCATACAAGCAGCTTTCTGGAGGCGTGGTGAATGAACAAACTCCAGCACAGAGCCCCGTCTTGGATCCCTCCCAGCTGCAATCAGAGTTACCCAGTGTGCCGTGAAGGAAATGTAACGACCCTGTCCATGCTTGCTGGACCACGTGTCTAAAGTGACATACACCTTGCTTCTGACTGCCTTTCCCAATGACTGGATAACATTGTCTTCCACGTGCTGGTATAGTGCTGGAATGGCCTTGCGTGAAAAGTAATGGTATTTTGGAACCTGCCACTGTGGTACAGCGCATTCAGCAAATTCACGGAAGGGAGCAGAGTCCACCAGCTGGAAAGGCAGCAGCTGCAATGCGAGTAATTTTGCTAAGCTGGCATTTAGACGCTGTGCTTGGGGATGGTTGGGACTATATTTTTTCTTTCGCTGCAGCAGCTGCGGCAACGTAATCTGACTGCGTAAATCTTCAGCTACTGTATAGATGTCACATTCTGAGGAAGGACCTGCTGGTACATCCATTACTGTAGCATCATCCCTGTCGGTGGAGGTTGTAGGCAATTGCATGGCAGGACATACAGTGTGGGTAGAGAGTGAGACAGATGAGGAGGAGGAGGACCTACGCAAAGTTTTGCCCCAATGGGATGTGTGGCGCTTGTTCATATGTCGCCTCAAGCACGTGGTACCCAAGTGTCCGGTGTTTATCCCACGCTTCAGCCTCCTCTGACATAGATTACAAATAGCAACGGTGGGGTCTGCTGCACAGTTCTTAAAGAAATCCCAGACAGCAGATTTCCTGCATGTGTTCTTTGAGACAACAGCGCTCTGCACCGGAGCAGCTCTGACATGTGATGCCTTGGACTGGCTAGTGCTATGGTTGGAATACAGAGGATGTGGCGTCTCGTGTTTGCTGTGCCTCCTCCTCCTCACTTGATTCCTCAGTTCGATCTGGCACCCAGGTGGAGTCAGTGACCTCATCATCATCAATGTCATCTTCACCCCCTATCTCCTCGTCACTGGAGCCAACTTGGCAGTATGCTGCAGCTGCTGGGGCAACATGAGTGCCAGTTATTTGTGTGTCATCACTGGCACCCCCTTCCTCTAGGTTGATTATACTCCCTTGCTCAACCTCAGAGATTGAATCAGAGCAATGTACTTGCTGCGCATCCTCAAGCATCATGTCACTGTTATTGTAGTCAAACAATTCAGCTGACTCTTCCGTGTGTGATAGTGAGGCTACGGCAGGAGTAGCTGTGGACATGGAGGCTGCATTAGATGCTTTGGCAGCTGAGGTGGACTGTGAAGCACTACAAGCCTGGCTGGCAGAGGACTCGGAGGATGAGGATGGCCTGGTTAGCCAATCCACCAAATCCTCTGTATGTTGCTGCTGCTTAAGACGGCCAGCACCAGTTAGAAAGGACAAGCGTGCCCCTGCAGAGGATGCACCACGAGCACGACCAGAGACACAGACTCCCGACACAGGGCCTGCTTGCCCTCTTATCTGTGGCTGGGAGAGTCTGCCTGTCCTTTTTGTTCTTTCAGACATGGTGAGTGATATATAGATTAATATATACAGAACTCTGATTCAACTCTGGTATAAAGATTTAAATAACTCTGGTATAACTCTGTGAGACACACTGATAGCTGGCAGCCAGTGACAAGAGACAGATCACCTTAATTCACAAATGTTTTAAATAAATTAGTGAGCCCCAAAATACAGCGTGCGTGGTACTGTATGTATGACGAGACACAGATCACCTTAATTCACAAGTGTTTTAAAGAAATTAGTGAGCCACAAAAAGATTTGCTGGCACAATGACAAGACCCAGAAAATCACCTCAATTCACAAATGTTTTAACCACTTCCATGCGGAGGACGCGCTCGGCGCGTCCTCCACATGGCTCCTGCTGTGCGGAGGACGCTCTGAGCGCGTCCTCCCTTTGGGGTCAGCGTTCGGCCGGGTTCCGGCCGATCGCTGGCCCCCCCGGTGCGGGCTGACATCCTCGATGTCAGCCCAGCATCCGGAACCGCCGCCGATGAAATTAGGTGTCATCGCGGCAGCGCGATGACACCTAATTCAGGCGCCCCCCCGGCATGTGCGGAGGAGGCGCCTGAAAGGGAGGGGGGGAGGTCCTTCGGACCTCTCTCCCGATCGGCGGCGTTGCGGGGGTTAACCCAGGCACCATTTGGAAGGGCACAGCCTTCCCTTCCAAATGGTGCCTGGCATTAACCCCTGGGGAGCTGGATCGCGAATCGGCGCTGAAAAGCGCCGGTTCGTGATCCTTTCCCGGAGCTGGTCGACATCTTGGATCGGCCAAGCCTCCGGAAACTCCCCCTGAGGACTGGCGTCATCGTGCATAGCACGATGACGCCAGTCCTAGAGTTAACCCCTAACTGCCACCAACGGTGGAGATAGGGAGTTCCAATGAACTCCCTATCTCCCGATCCGTGGCAGCTAGGGGTTAAAGTTTGGTATGGTTGGATCGGCCAGAGCATGGCCGTTCCAACGATACCAAACACTACTGTGAAAAAAGTTTTTAAAAAAAAAATTAAAAATTTAAAATAAAAAAATAAAAATATATTTTTTGGTTCGTTAATGCAGCAATATTGTTCCCATTTCAATTATAATGTGAACAATGATGCTGCACTAACGATTTGTATGCGGTGCGTTTGTTAAAAATCGTGTAATTTTCCCCCAAAAAAAATGTAACGAGACCCCATCTCTAATTTTTTTTAACAAGCGCACCCCATACAAAATATAACCGCAATTGCTCGCATGTTAAAATGTGAAAAAAAAACACTTTACACGTTGTAAATTATTGAAAAAACATATTTTATTGCATTTTTTGTTATAATATACAGACAGGTCATGACGTATACATATAATAATGACTATTATGAATCTACCGAGTCTGACGGAAAGAACGATATATAATATGTTTGGGTCATATACTAAAATAAGCTTCAAAACGCGTTTAAACATGATGCGCAAAACCGGTAAAAATGACCTCAGCACAGAGGTGTGAAAAGCCTCAGCAGCGAAAGGGTTAAATAAAGTTGTAAACCCCAAAAAAACTTGCTGGCACAGTGACAAGACACACATCACCTAAATTCCCTGATATTTGGTCTAAAGGAGTCCCCCCCAGACCCCTCCAGTAGCGTGGCAGACCGGCAGTAACAACACACACAACTATCTTCTTTGAAATCTCCTCTGAAATGCGTGCAGAATCGGCGCGTTGAAACCTTATATAATGTGCTGCGGGACTTAGCTCTGTGAGCCCATGATTGGGCAAAATTTGCCCAATCAGGACTCTGAGCGGTGATTGGCATAGTGTTCAACCAGTCTTGCACCAGACCTGTGGTCAGGTGCAAGGCTGTAGCCAATTAGGAGCTTCAGGCAGTGGGAAAATGCATTGTGGTCCATTGTGGTCGAACATGCGGCGAACACACGGAAATGTTCGGGGTTCGCTGTCCGCCCGAAGAGGCTAAGTTCGGGTCGAACCCCGAACCGTCCGAACCCGAACAGCTCATCCCTAGTGGTCACCTCGCTGAGCGCAGTTAGTGTGCTCATCGCTTCAAGGCTCGATCCTCCTATGGAGCATCGTGCTTTGCAGCCCCGTCAACACGCGTCCTAGCGCTTCGACGGGGAGGCTTGCAGCACAGCCAGTCATGCGCCCAATTCGTGCGCGCGCAACAGCGTGTGGCCGGTCTCGTCGCAGGGGAGCGGTTACACTATACACAGGGGAGCGGTCACACTATACACAGGGGAGCGGTCACACTACACACAGGGGAGAGGTCACACTATACACAGGGGAGAGGTCACTACACACAGGGGAGAGGTCACTACACACAGGGGAGAGGTCACTACACACAGGGGAGAGGTCACTACACACAGGGGGCATGGTCACATTACACAGGGGAGCAGTCAACCTATACACAGGGGGCACGGTCACACTACACACAGGGGAGAGGTCACACTACACACAGGGGAGAGGTCACACTACACACAGGGGAGAGGTCACACTACACACAGGGGAGAGGTCACACTACACACAGGGGAGAGGTCACACTACACACAGGGGAGAGGTCACACTATACACAGGGGAGCGGTCACACTATACACAGGGGGCATGGTCCCATTACACAGGGGAGCGGTCACACTATACACAGGGGGCATGGTCACATTACAGAGGGGAGGGGTCACATACAGGGGAGCGGTCACACTATACACAGGGGAGTGGTCACACTACACACAGGGGAGAGGTCACACTACACACAGGGGAGCGGTCACACTACACACAGAGGAGAGGTCACACTACACACAGGGGAGAGGTCACACTACACACAGGGGAGAGGTCACACTACACACAGGGGAGAGGTCACACTACACACAGGGGGCATAGTCACATTACACAGGGGAGAGGTCACACTACACACAGGGGGAATGGTCACATTACACAGGGGAGAGGTCACACTACACACAGGGGGAATGGTCACATTACAGAGGGGAGGGGTCACATACAGGGGTAGAGGTCACACTATACATGGTAGCAGTCACATTATACAGGAGAGGGGTCACATTATACAGGGGAGGGGTCACATTATACGGGAAGGGGTCACATTATACAGGGGAGGGGTCACTACACACAGGGGAGAGGTCACTACACACAGGGGAGAGGTCACTACACACAGGGGAGAGGTCACTACACACAGGGGAGAGGTCACTACACACAGGGGGCATGGTCACATTACACAGGGGAGCAGTCAACCTATACACAGGGGGCACAGTCACACTACACACAGGGGAGAGGTCACACTACACACAGGGGAGAGGTCACACTACACACAGGGGGAATGGTCACATTACACAGGGGAGAGGTCACACTACACACAGGGGGAATGGTCACATTACAGAGGGGAGGGGTCACATACAGGGGTAGAGGTCACACTATACATGGTAGCAGTCACATTATACAGGAGAGGGGTCACATTATACAGGGGAGGGGTCACATTATACGGGAAGGGGTCACATTATACAGGGGAGGGGTCACATACAGGGGTAGAGGTCACACTACACATGGTAGCAGTCACATTATACAGGAGAGGGGTCACATTATATAGGGGAGGGGTCACATTATAAGGGAAGGGGTCACATTTGTCACGGAAGGGACATAGGGGCTCTGCGCAGCGAGACCCAGGACTCAAACCCCAGACATTTTTAAAAGGACCTTGTGTTCCTTTGAACGTTTGCAGTGTGCGTTTCAATGTATGAACAGTTTATTTTCTTGCTAGAGTGTGTTTAATCTGATGTGCTGGAACAATAGATGTAGAAATGTTATGTGGACTGAAGGCTAAGAGAATGTGAAGAATGTTGATTGTAAATAACTGCCATACCTCATTGTATGGGTAGGCTCCTAATTAGTATGGGTATGCAAATTATGACTGCTATACTTCAGCATAAATAGTGGCGTTGTCATTAAAGGATTCAGTTCATCTGAGTGTTTGAAACATACAGCTCTGCCTGGTGTTTTCATTTCACGTCGGCTACATATCACCACCACCCAGGAACGGGTCCCTCTAACTTTGCGGCAGAACCTCGATTCGCCGCGCCGTTGCGCCACCTATTTTGGGATACCGCAACCACCCAGAATTGGGACCTCGACTCAGCGCCGTGCCAGCATCGTCAAGGAGACTCTACTGAACCGCGGTTCGCCACGCAGACCGTCTCCAGCCTTTCAATGGTCAGTAGATCCGCTGCTCGAGACGCCGAGTGCCGTGCCACTCGGTAGTCGGGCGGATTTCCACCGTGGGTGCCCCATCTACTCTCCAGATCTACACCGCCACGTAGGCTTCTACCCAAGCCGCTCGAGACGCCGGGTGCCGTGCCACTCGGTAGTCGGGCTTGGCAACACCAACGAGGGGGTCAGATAGAGCCGGACCGCAGGCGGATACTCCATTCCGTCATACTGGTGGCAGCGGTGGGATCGCTCTCTGCAGACCCCTAGGAGACTTACGCCATGGCGGGGTACAACCCCTACGACAGGGACACCCTGCGTGGGATGCTGGAGAACCGGGGAGGAACGCCGGGTAACAAGAAGAGGAAGACTCTGATCAAGGAACTGACCAGGTTGGATCGGGACGAGGCGATGATGCCCGTCCCCAGCCCTGTCCGCGCCGAGGTGGAGGAAGATGCTGGCCTCAGAGAGTTGCGGCGTCGGATCGCCCTGCTCGGTGATGCCCCGGCGGAGGGGGCCAGATATCAAGTGGTTCGGGAGTTCTACCGGGAAGTTGAGCAGGAGAAGGAACGCCAGCACGAGCTGCGGTTGGCAGAGCTCCGCGGAGCAGAGACTGATTATGTTGACCCCGAACCCTACCCTGTGGAACCCTGGGTCGAGGCTCACAGCTCGACTGGAGCTTCACCTGGGGAATCTGCAAACCCCAGTGACTATGCTTGCGGGACTCTCAGCTCGCCTGGAGCCTGTACGGAGGACGTCACTTATCCCCGCGACCCTCGGATGAAGACTCACAGCCCGCCTGGAGCTGCATCTGAGGACGCCCCATTCCCCGTTGAGGAGCGGTGCTCCTGTGCTGGCACCTTCGCCGACATGAAGGTCGGGTTGGCAAGAGAGCTGCAGGAGGGCCTGGAGCAGGACCAGAGGTCCACAGAGGAACTGTGGTACGAGGCCCTGGACCATGAGCGGGACTGCCATGGCGTGTACATTCCCTCCGACGCTGTCGTCCATCGGGTGCAGTACGATGTGCGAGCAGCGTTCCTGCAAGGTCGGGCCCCAGAGGAGTGGGAGGCCGAGCTCCGGGGGCTGGTGCAGCAGGAGATCGCACTGGACGCCGAGTACCGCGCGCTCCGGTGGCTA
Source organism: Leptobrachium leishanense (assembly GCA_009667805.1). Taxonomy (NCBI): domain Eukaryota; kingdom Metazoa; phylum Chordata; class Amphibia; order Anura; family Megophryidae; genus Leptobrachium; species Leptobrachium leishanense. The sequence continues at coordinate 48,018 of RXON01000637.1, forward strand.
ACCGCCGCTCCGACAGTGCGCCCTACTGGAGGCAGTTCCACGGCAGGGCCTCGCTACGGGGGTACGGGGCTGCTCTACGAGGGCATGGCCGCCGACCCCGAGTTTGGAGAGGAGACCGAGGAGCGGATGGAAGACATCCTGGAGCGACGGGAACTGGAGATCCGTCAGACAGCAGGGACTCGGTGTTTGAGGAGCTGGAGTCCCTGGCCGAGCGAGAGTGGGAGCTCGAGGTGGCTTATCGGAGACTGTTGGACGGCGTTCCGCAGTCGAGCCTGAGCTCCCCGTGGTGGGACGGGTCGGCGGAGGAAGTCGACAGTCCCCAGGTTTGGGACCTATGGGAGGCCGAGGCGGACCCATGGGTGCCCGTGGGGGGGTCGACTGAGGAAGTTACCCCCTGCACCCCGCAAGAGGACAGGGTGGCCGAGGCCACGGGTCCAGCGGGGGAGGAGACGGATGGTCCCCCCGGGATGGGTTGTGCGCAACCATTGTTTGCCCCGGGGGGTGAAGAGACCATCCTTCCCCAAGGAGATCTCCACCCAGCAGAAGAGCTGGCTACGGGGCAGAGTGCCGCTGGTCTCTGCCCACCACTCAAAGCCTGCCGGGAGGAGCAGACGGATGGTTCCCCCGGGATGGGTTGTGCGCGACCCTTGTTTGCCCCGGGGGGTGAAGTAACCGTCCTCCCGCAAGGAGATCTCCCACCAGCAGAAGAGCTGACGCCAGGGCAGAGCGCCGCTGGCCTCTGCCCGTTTCTCCCAACTTGCCCCGCGGGGCAGAGCGAGGATGACCCCGTGCAACTGCTGTTGCATCCATTTGTCCCCTTCGTCGGCTGCAGGGAAGAGCAGCCAGGTTGGGCTCTATTTGCTCCTCCGGTTGCCGTGTCCGTACTTGGCCATCCAGCCGAAGAGCTGGCCACGGGGCAGAGTGCCGCTGGCCTCTGCCCATCTCCCACCCTCTGCCCCGAGGAGCAGAAAGGGGATACCCTCGCGCTGCTGATCCCGCAGCCCTTGACCCCATCTAACCCCCTGGACTTTGTTCCGGTACCCACCTCCCCAGCAGAAGAGCTGGCAACGGGGCAGAGTGCATCTGGCCTCTGTCCACCCTCCGTCGTCTGCCCTGAGGAGCAGGCGAGTTTACCCAAGCTGCTTGTCTCACAGCCGTTGACCCCACCTGACACCCGGGATGTCATTTCTGCGCCCACTTCCCCAGCAGAAGAGCTGGCAACGGGGCAGAGTGCCGCTGGCCTCTGCCCACTCTCCGTCGTCTGCCCTGAGGAACAGCAGAATTTACCCGAGCTGCTTAGCCCGCAGCCGTTGACCCCATCTGACCCCCTGGACGTTGTTCCTGTGCCCACTCCCCCAGCAGAAGAGCTGGCAACGGAGAGAGGGCCGCTGGCCTCTGCCCATCTCCACAACCCTTTGGCCCGGAGGCCCCATGCAGCCACTGTTTTCCCCAACGGCTGACCAGGACACTCGGGGCGCGTGCACTTGGCACCCGTTTTTCCCGGGTGCACGGTACCACTGGAGACGGCACAGGTGGTACCTCTCCCCAACCATGGGACACTTATTCTGGAGGGGGTACCCCGAAGGACTTACAACCTGCCAGGCACGGCCGCGAGCACCACTGGAGAAGCCTGGCGGCTCGCCTCTTGCCCACGGACTATGGGCCGCAGAGACTGCACCGACTCCCCCTATACGACCCGTGTGGGTCCAACCGGGCTCGTCGGACTTTGGAAAGGGGGAGGAGTGTCACGGAAGGGACATAGGGGCTCTGCGCAGCGAGACCCAGGACTCAAACCCCAGACATTTTTAAAAGGACCTTGTGTTCCTTTGAACGTTTGCAGTGTGCGTTTCAATGTATGAACAGTTTATTTTCCTTGCTAGAGTGTGTGTTTAATCTGATGTGCTGGAACAATAGATGTAGAAATGTTATGTGGACTGAAGGCTAAGAGAATGTGAAGAATGTTGATTGTAAATAACTGCCATACCTCATTGTATGGGTAGGCTCCTAATTAGTATGGGTATGCAAATTATGACTGCTATACTTCAGCATAAATAGTGGCGTTGTCATTAAAGGATTCAGTTCATCTGAGTGTTTGAAACATACAGCTCTGCCTGGTGTTTTCATTTCACGTCGGCTACATATCACCACCACCCAGGAACGGGTCCCTCTAACTTTGCGGCAGAACCTCGATTCGCCGCGCCGTTGCGCCACCTATTTTGGGATACCGCAACCACCCAGAATTGGGACCTCGACTCAGCGCCGTGCCAGCATCGTCAAGGAGACTCTACTGAACCGCGGTTCGCCACGCAGACCGTCTCCAGCCTTTCAATGGTCAGTAGATCCGCTGCTCGAGACGCCGAGTGCCGTGCCACTCGGTAGTCGGGCGATTTCCACCGTGGGTGCCCCATCTACTCTCCAGATCTACACCGCCACGTAGGCTTCTACCCAAGCCGCTCGAGACGCCGGGTGCCGTGCCACTCGGTAGTCGGGCTTGGCAACACCAACGAGGGGGTCAGATAGAGCCGGACCGCAGGCGGATACTCCATTCCGTCATAACATTATACAGGGGAGGGGTCACATACAGGGGTAGAGGTCACACTATACAGGGGAGCAGTCACATTATACAGGGGAGCAGTCACATTATACAGGGGGAGAGGTCACATTATACAGGGGAGGGGGTCACATTATACAGGGGAGGGGGGTCACATTATACAGGGGAGGGGGGTCACATTATACAAGGGGAGGGGGGGCACATTATACAGGGGAGGGGGTCACATTATACAGGGGAGGGGGGTCACATTATACAGGGGAGGGGTCACATTATACAGGGGAGGGGGTCACATTATACAGGGGAGGGGGTCACATTATACAGGGGAGGTGTCACATTATACAGGGGAAGGGTCACATTCTACAGCGGAGCGGTCACATTATACTGGGGAGGAGTCACATTATACTGGGGAGGGGGTCACTACACAGGGGCGTGGTCACACTATACAGGGGAGGGGTCACATACAGGGGAGGAGTCACACTATACAGGGGAGGAGTCACATTATACAGGGGAGGGGGGTCACACTATACATGGGGGTGGTGTCACACTACAGGGGAGGGGGGTCACACTATACAGGGGAGGGGGGTCTGTAACGGGCGTTACTGCGCTCACCCCAGGTCAGCGTGTTTTGGATCTTTATGAACAGATTTCTATAACACGAAAAGCAATGAGGGCTGTAATACCTAGTATCCCAAGCCAGGGAGTTAATACGCAATCCTGAATACCACTCAAGCCCAATTGGTTTCGAGACAAGAGGCCGCTTAGTGAAAACACCATAACTCTATTCACATAGATACATTGCACGGATACAGGAGCAGGACTTGGTAGAAGCGTCGTGAGTATTAGATTTGTTTTGAAACAGGTTGTTAGCGAGGTTGGTGAATTGAGCAACCTGCAGGGCAGTCACACAGAGAACTTGTGGATATGGCTGCAAACAGAAGGAACATATAACAGACAGCTGGAGCGATTACTAGGTCTCTCGACCTGGCGGGCAAACACACACAATCAGACGCCTTGTGATTAGGACTCAAACCGGATTGATTAGTCAGAGACCTTGGGCGAGAGATGGGTTTACCAAACGGGCGGGCAGACCTCCACACTGCACACAAGCGGTAAAACATGACCATGAATACTGAACTAGCAATGATACTAGACAGCAGGCAATGCGGGAACTATACTCCACGTCAAGGCGACGAGCAATATCTCACGCCCGGCTTTAAACCCGGCGGCTCCTCGTGACCACGCCAAGCCCCGCCCCTCAGACGCCGATCGGCCATTACCAACTGCTGCCACTCGACCAGCCAGCGACACCGCCGGGCGCCCAGACCCCCCCAGGCAGCGCTATGGGGGCTGAGGACATAACAGGGTCACACTATACAGGGGAGGAGTTACATTATACAGGGGAGGGGTTCACACTATACAGGGGAGGGGGGGTCACACTATACAGGGGAGGTGTTCACACTATACAGGGGAGGGGTTCCCACTATACAGGGGAGGGAGGAGGTCACACTATACAGGGGAGGGAGGAGGTCACACTATACAGGGGAGGAGGTCACACTATAAAGGGGAGGAGTCACATTATACAGGGGAGGAGTCACACTATACAGGGGAGGAGTCACACTATAAAGGGGAGGAGGTCGCACTATACAGGGGAGGGGGTGACATTATACAGCTCAGCCTCTGCGCCGACCTCATCTACTGCTGTGCACGGCTATGCCACTTAGCAGGCAGGTAAAGCATGTGGGTTTAGGTCAGGAAGTGGAAGTCAAGACTCTTCCTTTAAACGGAATAATTCTGTCACGGGAGGAAATGGATAATGGAGGGAAAAGAAGAAAAAGCTGTTTTTAACAGAAAAGACGGCATTAGGGAAAATCCAAAAAGCAGCAGAAAGAGGATTTAACCGTCTGACGGGGGATACAGCGCGACACACACACACACACACACACATTACCCGCAGCTTCACAATGTCACGTGCTTACACTGTAACTACAAGACGGGCCCCACAGTGACCGAGCAGTGCATTATGGGTACCAGGATTAAATATGGGGATGGAGGAGGGGAAAAGAGTGTCAGCTCTTAGGAATCAGGGCCCGCTATGCTTCACTCATGTATGGCTATGTACTACAAATGTATTGTATCCCGTGTACCACGCTGCAGAATATGTTGGAGCAATACAAATAATAAATCGGGTAAAAGTGCACAAGTTCCTCCAGTTAATGAGAAACAGAATAAAGTGACATGAACGGGGATTGGAAATCGTGTTTCTCGGTCAGTGCTGGGTCAGAGCAAAAACAGGACAAGTATTCGTTCGACACGACTTGAAGAAAGGAGATTTCACCTGTAGCAAAGGAAAGGGATCGTTACGGCATAGAATTCTCTGTGCGCTCAGAGCCAGGCCGTGCTTTCTGATCATTTCTAACCATCACGAGGGGAGGGAATCCCTGGAAACCCGTACGGGAGCTGGAAGGCGAGACACAACACCTGCCGGCAGGATTATTCTGAGAGCGAGAGAGCGCGGCGTTAGTTATAAAAGCCGCATTAACGCCAAGTCACCGACAAACATTAGAGTTCACTTTCCAGGTAACAGACACATAGTAACGCAGGATGAAAAGAGACCCGAGTCCACCGTAACAATAGCAACACACACATAAATGGGCAGGAGTCGCCCTCTGCTGGCAGGAATCGCTGGCGGGTGAGATGCCATCGCTGAGGAGGCCAGATCGTCAGTTTTAATGCCAGGAAACCCAACGCTCTGAAAGACAGAAATAAAGTCTATAAATCTGTGAACATTAGCTTTATTGTACGTTTTACTGTGACGGAAGCCCAGAATAAGAGGGAAGCCCAGAAAGGGTTAAATGCGATCCACAACTCTCTGCGTTTTAATCTCGCCATGTGCGGAGATGTGAACACGTGTGATCTGCATGTTTAGCTCTTACTCAGCGTCGGCTCGTCTGTATAAATATAGAATTTTTGTTCTGCTGGTATTTGATAAAATGTGTCCTGTCCCTTTAAGCAGTGTCATGGTCTCCTCAACTGTTGCTAGGCAGAGTAAAGAAAGATCATGTGACTATTTGTCTTTGGCCGAGTCCAGAAATCTGATCAAGCTCTATGGGAGATCATAGAATGAGGAACCCCAGCTGTTATCACCCCCCCCATGCTAATTGAGCTCTGACAGTCACAAACCACCCAAAACAAGCTCCCATCTGAAGCTTGAATGTAGATCTTATCTGCTGCACACACCATGTGCCTGTCTTAACCCCTTAATGACAGAAAATGCACCCACCATTTGCCTTAATGTGCTGAATAGAAATAAAAAAAAGACGCCCAGTAAACAGGATTTCTTTCTTTCATACGCTGAACTTTCGGATACTCAGATATTTAATATATACCATTACTGCTTTCTCTGTAATTTAATGAGGATCTATGACAGCACGGCATCCAACATCTTTGATGACATCAGGGTCTTAGTAACAGGTACTGATATTATAAATAAAGGCATTACACACAGCATCTTGCTGGAGCTCACATATCTATACAGTTAGAGGGATTGAACATGTATCTATAAAGGGAGGTATAGGGGCATAGATGTATTGAGCGTGTATCTATAGGGGATGTATATGGTTATATAGGGATTGGCCGTGTATCTATAGCGGAGGTATAGGAGCATAGATGTATTGGGCGTATATCTATAGGGGGTGTATATGGTTACATGGGGACTGAATGTGTATCTATAGGATAATATGGGGACTAAATGTGTATCTATAGGGGATGTATAAGATGGTAGAGGGATTGCACGTGTATCCATAGGGGATGTACATGGATATAGAGGGATTGCATGTGTATCTATAGGGGAGGTATGGGGTTATAGAGGGATTGAACGTACATCTATAGGGGAAGGGTAGTGCTACAGAGGGATCGCACATGCATCTATAGGGGGTATGGGGTTATAGAGGGTGTGAACACGCATCTATGGGGATGTATAGGGCCATAGAGAGATTGGATGTGTATCTAAAGGGGAGGTATAGGATCATATGGGGATTGATCGTGTATCTATAGGGGAGTCCACTGCATCTATAGGTGAGGGATAGTGTTATAGAGGGATTGAACGTGTAGCTATAGGGGAGGGATAGCGTTATAGAGGGATCCGCTGCATCTATGGTGGAAGGATAGTGTTATAGAGGAATTGAACGTGTATCTATAGGGGAGGGATAGTGTTATAGAGGAACGGAGCGTGTATCTATAGGGGAGAGATAGTGTTATAGAGGAATTGAACGTGTAACTATAGGGGAGGTATAGGGGCATAGAGGGGCTGACCGTGTATCTATAGGGGAGTGATAGTGTTATAGAGGGATTGAATGTGTATCTATAGGGGAGGGATAGCGTTATAGAGGAATTGAGCGTGTATCTATAAGGGAGGGATAGCATTATAGAGGGATCCACTGCATCTATGGGGGAAGGATAGTGTTATAGAGGAATTTAACGTGTATCTATATGTGAGAGATTGAACCTGTATCTATAGGGCAGGTACATGGACATAGAGGGGTTGAACGTGTATCTATAGGGGAGGGATAGTGTTATAGAGGGGTTGAACGTGTATCTATAGGGGAGGTACATGGACATAGAGGGGCTGAACGTGTATCTATAGGGGAGGTATAGTGTTATAGAGGAATTGAGCGTGTATCTATAGGGGAGGGATAGGGGCATAGAGGGGTTAAACGTGTATCTACAGGGGAGGTATAGGGGTTGAAAGTGCATCCATGGGGGAGGCATAGTGTTATAAAGGAATTGAACATATATCTACAGGGGAGGCATAGTGTTATAGAGGGACTGGACGTGTATCAATAGGGGAGGGATAGCGTTACAAAGGAATTGAACGTGTATCTATAGGGGAGGGATAGTGTTATAGAGGGATTGCACGTGTATCTATAGGGGAGGGATAGTGTTATAGAGGGACTGGACGTGTATCTATAGGGGAGGGATAGTGTTATAGAGGAATTTAACGTGTATCTATAGGGGAGGGATAGCGTTATAGAGGGATTGAACATGTATCTACAGGGGAGGTACATGGACATAGAGGGGTTGAATGTGTATCTATAGGGGAGGTATAGTGTTATAGAGGGACTGGACGTGCATCTACAGGGGAGGTATACCGTTATAGAGGGATCCACTGTATCTATAGGGGGTATAGGGACATAGAGGGGTTGAACATGTATCCATAGGGGAGGTATAGTGTTATAGTGGGATTCACTGCATCTATAGAGGAGGTATAGGGTTCTATATGGAGCAAGCGTCTCTCTATTGTACAACATGCACCAACATTATGGCATTATATAATACGTGTTCCTGTAGGTACGTGGTATCCGGGTACAATGCTAGGTGTAAACCCGACGCAGACAGAGCACAGTCCCCTCCTGGGTCTCCTCTTCCTGCAGATGGGAGTGGGGCAGCTCGGCGCTCACCGGAGCCACACGGTAACACCGGCTCTATGTACAAAGGCACAGGAGGTCATTAAACACAATAAGGTAAGGAACCCACCAAAGCATGGTCTTCTCACAGGTGAAGTGGCGAGAGGTCTGACAGTCCAGGGCATAAAACGCAGATTGACGAGGGGTCAGAGAGTCGCGGCCACGAGTTGTAAATTCAAATAGCCCACAATCCCGGCTTTCACCATCATCTTTAACCCTGAAAAAGGACAAATAACGTGATTGGATTCCTCTTAGCATGCGGTGGGTCCTGCTCATTATATACCCCCTCCCCCCACGAGGATGGGAAGCGAGGACATACAGGAGGTCACCTCGTTTATATTACCCTTGCTGGAGCCTTATGGTTGGGTGGGTTTAACCCCCTGCTCCCCATTGTTTCACATGCCTTTGTCCCTTAGATCAGGTGTGGGCAACTACGGCCCGCCAGATGTTTTGAAACTATATTTCCCGTGATGCTCGGCTGCTCATTAGGTTTGCAGACCCTCAAGGGAAATCTAGTTCTAAAGCATTTGGAGGGCCGGGGGTGCGGATCCCCGATTTATAGGAATCTTTAATATTACAATGTGTCATTTTGCCATCCTGTCCTGCGATACTTGGAATTAATAGAAATCCTGGTGGAATTTGTTTCTGATAAACATTTTATAAATACAGTTGTGTTCAAAATTATTCAACCCCCAATGCTGTAAAGGGTTTTAGGGAATTTAGTGACATTTGTAATTGTATTCAGAATGAAATCCTACAAGGACTTTTTAAAGAACCATATGCAACTAAAATGACATCAATTGGTTTTGTAATACAGTAGTAAATGTTTCTTTTGTGAATTCTTCATTGACACAATTATTCAACCCCTTAAAGACTACCACTCTGAAGAACCGAGGTTCATTCAAGTGTTTTCAATCAGGTATTGAAAACACCTGTGGATGTCACGGAGCAGCAATAAAGCATAATAAGCACCAATTAGGCAGCTTTAAAATGACTGTGATACTCAGCTCCTTCTAGACATTTACTGGTGTGGTTACAAACATGGTGAAGTCAAGAGAATGGTCCAGGAAGACAAGAGAAGAGGTGATTACTCTTCACAGGAAGGGCAATGGCTATAAGAAGATTGCAAAGATGTTAAACATACCAAGAGAGACCATAGGAAGCATCATTCGCAAATTCAAGGCAAAGGGCACTGTTGAAACGCTACCTGGTCGTGGCAGAAAGAAGATGCTGACTTCGGCTGCTGTGCGCTACCTGAAGCGTAGAGTGGAGAAAAGTCCCCGTGTGACTACTGAGGAACTGAGAAAAGATTTGTCAGATGTGGGTACTGAAGTTTCAGCTCAGACAATACGGCGCACACTGCGTAATGAAGGCCTCCATGCCAGAACTCCCAGGCGCACCCCCTTGCTGTCTCCAAACAATAAGAAGAGTCGACTGCAGTATGCCAAAAGTCATGTGGCCAAACCACAGAAGTTTTGGGATAGTGTTCTGTGGACTGATGAAACAAAATTAGAACTGTTTGGGCCCATGGATCAACGCTATGTTTGGAGGAGGAAGAACAAGGCCTATGAAGAAAAGAACACCTTGCCTACTGTGAAGCATGGCGGGGGGTAAATCATGCTTTGGGGCTGTTTTGCTTCTGCAGGTACAGGGAAGCTTCAGCGTGTGCAAGGTACCATGAATTCTCTTCAGTACCAGGAGATATTGGATGACAATGTGATGCAGTCCGTCACAAACCTGAGGCTTGGGAGACGTTGGACCTTTCAACATGACAATGATCCCAAGCATACCTCCAAGTCCACTAGAGCATGGTTGCAGATTAACCACTTGGCTGCTATGGACGCGGTCAGCGCGTCCAGCCAAGTGGTTCTCCTGTGCTACGGACGCGCTCAGCGCGTCCGAGCACAGGAGGCAGCAATCCGCCGGATTCCGGCGGATTGCTGCGCCCCCCCGGTGCGGGCTGACATCTTGGATGTCAGCCCAGCACTCGGGAGCCCGGCGGGGACATTAGGTATTATCGCGGCGACGCGATGACACCTGATTCAGGCGCCCCCCCCCCCCCCGCATGTGCGGAGGAGGCGCCTGAAAGGGAGGGGGGAGGTCCTTCGGACCTCTCTCCCTCCCGATCGCCGCGGAGCAGGGGGTTAAAACAGACACCGCTTGGAAGGGCACAGCCTGCCCTTCCAAACAGTGGCTGTTATTAACCCCTAGGGTGCCGGATCACGAATCGGCGCTGAAAAGCGCCGGTTCGTGATCCTTTCCCGGAGCTGGCCGACATCTTGGATGTCGGCCAAGCCTCCAGGAACTCCCCCTGAGGACTGACGTCATCGTGCATAGCACGATGACGCCAGTCCTAGAGTTAACCCTTAGCTGCCACCAACTGTGGAGATAGGGGGTTCCAATGAACTCCCTATCTCCCGATCCGTGGCAGCTAGGGGTTAAAGTTTGGTATTGTTGGATCGGCCAGAGCATGGCCGTTCCAACGATACCAAACACTACTGTGAAAAATTTTGTAAAAAAAAAAATGAAAAAAATAAATAAAAAAAATGTAGAAAAAAAAATTAGGAAAAAAAAATTTTTTTTTTTCCTTTTTTTTGGTTTGCTAATGCAGCAATATTGTTCCCATTTCAATTATAATGTGAACAATGATGCTGCACTAATGATTTTTGTATGCGGTGCGTTTGTTAAAAATCGTGTAATTTTCCCCAAAAAAAAATGTAACGAGACCCCATCTCTAATTTTTTTAACAAGCGCACCCCATACAAAATATAACCGCAATTGCTCGCATGTTAAAATGTGAAAAAAAACACTTTACACGTTGTAAATTATTGAAAATACATATCTTATTGCATTTTTTGTTATAATATACAGACATGACATAACGTATACATATAATAATGACATATTATGAATCTACCGAGTCTGACGGAAAGAACGATATATAATATGTCTGGGTCATATACTAAAATAAGCCTTCAAAACGCTTTTAAACATGATGAGCGAAACCAGTAAAAATTACCTCAGCACAGAGGCGGGAAAAGCCTCAGCAGCGAAAGGGTTAAAGGCTGGAACATTTTGGAGTGGCCATCGTAGTCACCTGACTTAAATCCGATTGAGAACCTCTGGTGGGACTTAAAGAAAGCAGTTGCAGTGCGCAAGCCTAAGAATGTGACTGAACTGGAGGCTTTTGCCCATGACGAATGGGCGAAGATACCCGTAGATCGCTGCAAGACACTTGCGTCAAGCTATGCTTCACGTTTAAAAGCTGTTAGTACAACATCCTTTTACAGTTATAAGTACTAAGATTGAATGTCACTTGGGGGTTGAATAAAACTGATAATGATGTGAGCACAGAAAAGACATTTGTGGTTATTTCATTATAAATGTTATGTTATATTTGTCTGACCTACACGTGCCTCTTTGATTTAATTGTAAGCAAGATGACTGAATGATCAAAATCTATGTCAAACTGGCCAAAACACTCAATTTCAGTGGGGGTTGAATACATTTGAACACAACTGTATATGGGTTCATCCCAACCCCCCCTTCCATTGAGACAGCCAATCATGCTGTTGACCTCCATAAAAGTACCTGCTCTACCTCAATACGTCTCAATAGCCACCATCCAGGAGCGAGCCCAAAGGCAACGAATCGGGGGGAAGGAGAACCCAATTCTAGGAAGTTGAAAGAAGAGGTAAGTCACTCCACATGGGGCGAAACGCAGCGCCACAGACAATGGACTCAGAGGCTCCTATTGCAAATTCAAAGCTGGTCCAACACCACGGATGACCAATGAACCACTGGTTCATTAAAAAGTCCGAAAAGTGGTTTCCCCTCGACCAATCTGCGGACTTCAGCAAATTGTCCAGGCGACAGCTTGCCGAAGAGGCTACAGCGGAATGGACAGAATGGACAGACACATCAACCCCAGCCAAAGCAAGCCATTAAGCCAGTGCGCCAACATGGTGGAACCGACAGGGACATGAGGGGGCTTAAACGAAACAAACAGAGGGGACCCCGCCATCGCACGGAGAGGCAGAGTCTGATACTCTTACACCTGCAAACAAAGCACTGGGCAGAGGCCAGATAAAATACCGACATCATCGACATCTTCGTGCATCTAGTAATACCGAACCTAATCCCCTCCGGAACGAAGGTGCGAGCGATAAACATTGATGGTGCGATACGCCCTCCCGTCATTGAAAACCTTTGTGAGGAAATCCAAGACAAAACTAAGAGGAGCCTGAAAGGGATCCTGGTCCCTCACCAAACAGCAACGACACCATTTGGCCCAGGCTGATTCGTGACATGAGAAGGTGCCCAGGGACCAAGCGGAGCGAAGGAATGAGATAGTGTTTTCTGAAACTCTGACTGCCCTGGCCTGCCCGAGACCAGGGAGGCCAATACGGGTCAAGTCAAGGGGCAACAGAGAATGCAGGAGCCAGAGGGCATCCACCAAAAGGTCCGGGAGAGCCAGCAGGTGTCTCGGAATATCCACTAGTAGCTCTACCAGAAGGGCAAACCAAGGCAGGTTGGGCTAAAACGGGGTAATCACTTCTAGCACCGCCCCCCGAACCCTGACTTGTCGCAACACCCTGGGGAGTAACTGAAAGGGAGATGGCGTAATGGCAGTTAGCCGAACAATCCTGTAGAAAGGCGTCCGTGGCTATGGCCAGGGGATCCGGCTGCCAACTGTAGAAGTGGGACAGCTGGGCGTTTAACCTGGAGGCAAAGGGGTCTATGTGGAAGGGGCCCAGGGACCCTCCACCGTGGAAAAAATACACGAATTCAAGCACCAGTCTCTTGAGTGTCTTGAGCTCCAGTTGGCTAACTGGTTTGAGACGCCCAGGAATAAATTGGGCCTGGACCTCTAGTCTTCCGTTGGAGGCAACACTCCCTCAGGTGAGAGGCCATCGAGGTCAGCAGAAGAGACCGTGGGCCCCCGAGTGTGTTTATGTACCGCACGACTGGAAAGTTGTCAGTCCGCAACAGTACTGAAGACTGTTCCCCGGATTTGAGAAAACTCTGAAGGGCAAATAGACCCATCAGGAGCTCCAGACAGACAGTTTATGTGAAGGGCCGCTTCCTGAGGGGACCACGAACCCCTGTCGATCTTGAAACACAACGGGCACCCAACCCAAGAGGCATGCATCGGAGTCTATTGTCACCGATGGAGGGGACGTCAAGAAAGACCTGCTATTGCAACACTGGAGGTTCTGGATCCACCAGGTAAGATCTGTCCTGGCAGCCGCCGAGCGGGAGATTTGATTCGCATAGGAGCGGCCCTTCTGGAGGAAAAGGGCCACCAGGCATTGGAGAGCCTGATAATGGAGGGGATCAGGTCTCACTGCCAATCTCGTAGCCGCCAAGAGCCCGAACAAGCGAGAAAGGTTCTGCATTATTGGAGCGGGATTGGTCAAGAGGGAGCGGATCTCTGAGGATGGAGTTGCATTTCAGGGTGGGGACTGAAAGGAGCATCGAGTGGGGATGTACCAAGAAACCCAGGAATTCCAGTAAACGAGTCAGGTGAATGACACACTTCCCCTGGTTCACAAGAAAACCTAGGTTTTGAAGGAGGTGTAGTGTCTGCCAGATATGGCATTGAAGGAGAGAGTGTTTCAACTCGGCCATTAGGAGGATGACACCCTCCAAACTGAGACGAGTGACCATGGGTTTCAGCACCTTGGTGAAGCACCACACTGCTGAGGAGAGGCTGAGCGGGAGGCAGCGGTGAAAACTTCTACTTTTCATTATAATTACCATAAACCTTTTCCAAGTTTCTTCTTATATATCAAAACCAAAGTAAGAGCTGCGCTACGCCATGGCGGAGACCCCCAAAAAGAATCAATCACAAAACTGTATTGGTCTTTCTCAGAAGTCTAGCTTTCCTCGTTAAGCCAGATCTATTTATTAAAATACACAGAATTTATAGCCAATCAGTGTACAGATACATTACAACATCAAAGTTTAGCCACTCAGTTAACTTACTACCATATATGGTTCACAAGAGACCCTTTCCAAATCTTCCCGCTTCTGTGCACATTTTCCTGCACTGAACATAACAGGAAATCGGCCACAGCTCATATCCTATAGAAGGAACAACGGTCTATGCAGTATTGACACTAACAAAAATGGAGGGGGGGAATTTCACAGCCCATTTTATAAGAACCGGCTTTTTAAGACTAAATATTTATTATATTTACAGGAAATAAAAATCTAACAATTCTTTCCTTTGATCACATATCACCTGTGATCATCTAAAAGATAAACCAAACTTAGGCAATTAAACCTGGGCTACAGTGTCCTTGCCTAAGACCTTTAGATCATTCTAGATGCTCAGAGGGGAAGAAAAAAATTCTGGTATTTACTCCTAAAATACCTCAATACCTTTATAATGTACAAAAGGGATTCCCCAAGGAGGCCCTTTATGAGCATAAAATACACTTATCTATCTAGATTCACTCTTCCAGCGAACCACTTGGAGCGTAGGCAAAAATACCTAATCTAGACATTAAATAACTATTTATTCCAATTTCCCAAAATATAATTCACCGAACAAGAAAAGTATAATAACTTGAATGTAAAATTCATTTATCTAATAAATCAACATGAGTCAGATCTATATCTGTGTGTTTTCCTATGTTCAGCTTCACTCCACAAAACGCATACACACCTGCCTTCATACACACACTCAAGAAATACATTCTCATTTTCATAAATCCAATCCTTTCTCACACTTATCTAGGGGATTAAATAAAAAAAATAATATTCCATAATCTAATACCATAGTCCACAGTGCGAGATCAGGGTGTGGTCTTTTTTTTTTCAACATCCCAGCTTGAGACGCATAATCATTGAATGTCATCAGAGCTCCCACCATAGGGACTCCTGAACAAGCTGTCTCTTTGCGCTGGTTGCTTATTACCTGTGACCTTTGACCTTGACACAAAATGTCCATGATTCGTTCCATATGCAGTCATTGTGACTGTCAGGTTTCTTGATGATGTGATATGGTTTTAGCAACAATAAAGAAAATAAAAAAGAAAAGAAAATATGGTATACCCCGCTAATCATATACATCCATTCATTCATTGTCACTCTCAAATGCACGAAAACAATAAAAATTTTAATTTACACAAGAAGAGACACAGATAATAAATTTTAAAATTTCCCCGCAAAGCCTATCGGCCTCACGCCACGGAAAAAAATTATACTACTTCTGACTCATTGTTAGAGAAAAATATATATATACGCAACTTTGGCTCAAAAGGGAAATAGCCGAAGTGCATATTCCACCCATTTTAAATATCAAAAAAAATATTTAATTACTATCCTATTCAGTCTTGTTCGGTGTTTTGAAACAAACCAATCCTCAAATGAAATAAAAATAAAAAAAATAAAAACAGCATTAATTTTACCGGATCAGAACTTTCCATTTACCACTATATATGTCATGAAACGTATTTATTCAAATGTATTAAATTATATGTTCCTAAATACATTAATGCAGTGGTCCCCACCCTGGTCCTCAGGGCCACTAACAGCCAGGTTTGCCAGATATCTGAAGCACAGCACAGGTGTTATGATTTGCTGCTCAGTGATTGCAGGATTCAGTCTGCATTTCCCAAGGTGATCTGCAAAATCTGGCCTGTTAGTGGGCCCTGAGGACCAGGTTGGGGACCACTGCATTAATGAACTCTAATTTTAATTGGATGTGATCTTCAATAATCCTAAATGTGTCAGGGAATTTTGAACAATATTGATTGTAACTAAACAACAAAAATAATAAAATATAAAATAATAAAAACACAAAATAATTATCACTTAGACGACATCAGAATATAAAAATACATTATCTTCTTTCTTTGTCTTCTGTCTTATTGGTTGAAAATAACAGTTTTGTAAAACTGACATGTCTTAAGTTGTATTTCCAAATCAATGATCTTCTATAAATAGCATGATTTATTGATGAGTTGTCGATAATTAGATTGTTTTATTGCCTGGTGTCTGATAATTCCTTATTATCCGGTTGATGTAACATTGCAATGTGAAATGATAATGTGTTTGAGTAAATTTCCTTCAATTCCAACATCTTTATCAATATTGATATCACATAATCTTCCATCTAGCTTGAGCAAAGTTGGCATGCATGGGTAATTTTCACCTAAAGTAAAAACTTGGGAAAAAAATGTATTATTAACCTGTCAAAAACTTTAAAATTCATATGGTTAAAATACTTTTAAAAATGGAGAAAAAAAAATGCAACACATTTTTGGACACAAAGAAAAGGAGTGGTCATGAGAGAGAAAAAAAAATGGAGGAGAGGAGGGGTCATGAGAGAGACAACACGGAGGAGAGGAGGGGTCATGAGAGAGACAAAATGGAGGAGACTAGGAAAAGAATGTGAACTTCAATTCAAATAAAAAAAAAACACAACAAAAATATCATGAACTGGGAAAGAAAGTATAGAAGGGCATGTTTAAAACTTGACGCGTTAATTAGCACAAAGTTCTCAGAGGAAACTCAGAGAAAAAGATTATTAATAAACATCAATAATCTTTATTAAGGATATTGGTTAAAAACAAACATTCAAACGTGAGGTGTTTGTGCAGCTATTTTACAACCTGTTATATTCCCTCCAAGAATATTCAATGGGGGCCCAGTTATACGCTATTGCACTTCACACCAAAAGACAAAAACATCAGACAGCAAAAAAAATAAAACTAGACATCTGGCTACCACTGCAGAAAAAGAAAACAATCAAACAATACTCAGATACCAAACTACAACCTTCCATCTCCCTTAGTCAACTAAAATAAAACCAAAAAACCACCTTCTCTTATTTGAAATCTGCCTAAATTCCTTTGTACAGCGCTACTAAACCTGTAGGCGCTTTCCTTTAAACTTTCACTCAAATCCTTCAGCTTTATATCACTTCATCCTCTTAGATTCCAAACAACCAAACATGAACCTACATATATATTCCATTATACAAGTTACAAAACTGTAAATGATCTCAGTCAGCCATTTTGGCAAAACATATAAACTATATTAAGGTGTGGTCAATCCCTTAGTGCTGGACTCAAACAAAGACCAGAGGAAAATAACCGACCACGCCTCTCTTGGGAAAATGTACAACTTTGAGCCCATCACCTTGATACACTACTTTTTTTATATATATATCATACATCAATTTATAATCCATTTACAGTAAATCCAGCACCCATAATTACTTTCTTTTGTTCCACTACTGTACGCACGCCGAAACACTCAAACCGCGCCCAATTCCACAACAGTTACAGTTTTATAAAGCACTAACAGCTCCAGCATTCAACTGCTACTACAGTCATTCAAGGCATTAGACACATGTCATTTGTATATACTGTTCAATTATCCCAAATAGATACTCACAGAACAACAAAAATAACTACATATTCCATTATCCAACTTGCACTGCTAAAAGACTACTAGCATTCAAAGAAAAAAAATCCTTATACAAACACATAACATTATACATTACAAATAAAGAGTTTTTTTTAATTAAATAAAAAAAGAACAAAGAGAGAAAAAATGAATGTATGAGAAAGAGAAAAAAAGTTAGCAGGCGCTTTTGAAAGTCACTGTAAAAGTAAAGCCCTATTGTCTCCCTTTCCTGTGCCTTTTTTTTTTTTTTTTTTTTACACGAGGCAAGGCAGTAATGACACAGAAACAAAGCAACCTGGTTTACGAAAAGCAGTCCCTATACATAAATTACATATAAAAAACATAATATCAAAACTACGAAATACAAAACATCAAAGATAAACACATACATTAATAGTTAGTAAAGACAAACATTTAAATAAACAGACGCAATCAATGGCCAGAAACAAAATAAAAAATAAAACAAAAACAAACATGCAATCTGAAAGAAAAAACAGTTAGCAAATCCTTTAGAATCAGCGCGCAAACACATGCAGCAAAAAATAAAGAAAAAATGGCAGCAGTGCGCAAGAAAATAAAAATAAAAAAATAAGAGGAAAAAAAACTGTCTCTCAATGGGAGATTAAATCAGTTGATATATAAGAAGAAAAATAATCAGTTAAAATAAAATTCTCACAATTACAAGATATGGACGACCCAGAAACACCAGAATTGAAGTACAAGATAGACACAGAACGGAGACAATACAACTAGAAACATCTCGTTCCTTTTTTTATGAGTTCAATTTCCGGCATATACAAATACTCAGCACACCGGGCGAGTTCAAACACACGTGAGGTCCTCAAACGATTTTCCTTTACTACAATACATAAAATGAAAAAAACAAACCAAGACAAAGAGTCCAACCTTGCACCAAAAAAAAAATAAATAAAAAAAAAAAATCAACAAGCTCTGAACCATAGCTTTAACTTCAAGGAAAATAAACAAAAACCAAGCCTGGAGGCAAGTTCGCAAAATCTGAACAAGCAAATGTAAGGATACATTCAAATGTAAAGATACACTTAAATATAAGGCTACATCTGAATGGCAAATCCCACTTCAGACAACAACTGAAAAATTCTACTTTTCATTATAATTACCATAAACCTTTTCCAAGTTTCTTCTTATATATCAAAACCAAAGTAAGAGCTGCGCTACGCCATGGCGGAGACCCCCAAAAAGAATCAATCACAAAACTGTATTGGTCTTTCTCAGAAGTCTAGCTTTCCTCGTTAAGCCAGATCTATTTATTAAAATACACAGAATTTATAGCCAATCAGTGTACAGCTACATTACAACATCAAAGTTTAGCCACTCAGTTAACTTACTACCATATATGGTTCACAAGAGACCCTTTTCCCATATTCCCGCTTCTGCGCACATTTTCCTGCACTGAACATAACAGGAAATCGGCCACAGCTCATATCCTATAGAAGGAACAACGGTCTATGCAGTATTGACACTAACAAAAATGGAGGGGGGAATTTCACAGCCCATTTATAAGAACCGGCTTTTTAAGACTAAATATTTATTATATTTACAGGAAATTAAAATCTAACAAGCGGTGGTGTCTCTCCAATTAAAACAGAGGGAACACCTGCCGATTTCTGCCACCAGCACTGCCAGATAAGGAAGACCTCAAGGAAGCCTACCTTCGCGAGCCAGTCGTGAGGTTTGAGGATGTCCGTCAGGAGGTGCAAACCCTCTGTAGCGCTCACTCCTGGAGGAGCCACTGAATTTAACCTCAGGTTAGTCTCTCCGCACTAGGGAATAAATATACACCAGCACTGTTGTGGATTTTATAGAGTATATACTTTACTGGTCTCAATAAAGCGGCATATATAATGTAAGCACGGTATATAGAAAACAGGATTTCGAAATGCGAGAAACGCACAGCGGTAAAAGAAAAGTTTAACCCCTTTGGTATGGAGTGTAAGTCCCATGAAGGTAATGTCCCAAAAAGGTGTGTGTGTGTGTGTGAGCTCAGGTACCCGGGTACTATATTCGACTGGCCAGTCAATGGATTTAGCGAATCTTCGACTAGTCACGTTGGGGCCCTGTAGATTTAAACAATGCTGCAGCGTGCTTCGTTAAACTTGGACTGTGGCCTGGAAGGCCTCTCACCCATCCGCCAGACAATCTGTTCCGCTGCCCGATCAAGGATGTCTCTCTGCGGGATTACACCGGAACTCTGTGCCACCGGATCCGCTTCTCCTGCTTGTCCGATTTCTGCAACAAGATCTACGGCCTACCGCCGGCTCTCCGACCTGGTCACAATCGCTCACAGTCTTACGTGCGTCTTACTCTGTTCACCCCTCGGCTCACACTGGCTCTCCTTCACACGAGGCTGCGGATGTCCTCCCTCTTCCCCACCCACTTCCTGTCTCTGCCGCAAAGCATGATGGAAAACGTAGTCCCATTGTGTCCAGTATACTTTACATTGCGCTTGTCTCCCTCTGGTGGCCAAACCCGAGCAATACAGCAACAGAGTTTTTAAACAGCGCTACACCTCCATCTGGAAGTGTTGGTAAGCGACATGTAAAATCAGGTCCTTTAGGCTGAGAACCGGGTGTAACCAGCCACTCTTTTTCATTACCAGGAAGAGGTTTCCCATGAACTTTACTGATTCTGGTGGAGTTCTATGGCACTCTTGCGGAAGAGTTCCACCAACGTGCTGCCCTCCTCCGAAAACACTAATTGAGGAGGGTGTGAGCATTGTGCTGGAGGAGAAATTAACTCTATGGAGAATCCGCTGCGGGGAGCAGTCATCGAAGTCAGACTCTTGTGCTAAAGATGATTGGCGGTAGACCTGGAGCGCGGTGGTCATAGAAAGCGGCATCCTGCAGCATATGAGAGAACTTAAGATGGCGCGAGTGAAAAGCACGGGCCCTAGACCATGTATTCACCCCTGAGGGGGAAGGCCAGAGCCGCGCATCACACGTGCTGTAGTAATAGATCACACGGGCAGCTAATAATCCGCCTGCCGGGTACCTGGACCACCCCTCCCCCCCAGGGAGAGAGTTGCGATACCCGTCGGCTGAAACCTCCAGATGCCTTAGTTAAAGCTGGGCATCCGGAAACAGAAAGGCGGACAGTAGAAAATTGTGTGTACATATCTCCAAGCAGCAAGAAAAGAGGAAGTATTGAGGTAGAGCAGGTCCTTTTATGGAGTGCAACTGGATGATGGTCTGTCTCCAGTAGAAAAGAAGGGGGGTTGGGACTAACGCATGCGTATTGGATAGTTTTTCTGTCCCTTTCAAACATTTTATTATATGGTTTTATGTTTTCATTGTTTGTTTATTTTTGCTGCTGTTCTATTAAAGCAAGAAAAGACATTGCAACAGGAGCCTCCGAGCCTGTGTATTAAAATTTGCTTTTTGCAACCGTTAGGGGCTTATTGCAGGTCTCTTTACGTATTCAGAGGTACCGTTTATTGTTCATGTTGTATTTGCAGGTTGAACAGAGATCCCCTATAGAGACTATTTCCTTCACCCACATTAGCAAACTTTACTGCAGCATTCCAGCAGCCAGGGATTTGTCAGAATACAGGGAGAGCTGTGGGGTCAGTCGCTGCTGTACAGGGATAAGATTCAGAGGGGTTATAATGAGTGTAAATCCCTGTACAGTACAGATACAAGGTGTTGCTGTAATTGCCATACACAGGCATTATGCAGCACATACAGATACAAGGAGTTGCTGTAATTGCCATACACAGGCATTATGCAGCACATGCAGATACAAGGCATTGCTGTAATTGCCACACACAGGCATTATGCAGCACATGCAGATACAAGGTGTTGCTGTAATTGCCATACCATACACAGGCATTATGCGGCACATACAGATACAAGGTGTTGCTGTAATTGCCATACACAGGCATTATGCAGCACATGCAGATACAAGGTGTTGCTGTAATTGCCATACACAGGCATTATGCAGCACATACAGATACAAGGTGTTGCTGTAATTGCCATACACAGGCATTATGCAGCACATACAGATACAAGGTGTTGCTGTAATTGCCATACACAGGCATTATGCAGCACATGCAGATACAAGGTGTCGCTGTAATTGCCATACACAGGCATTATGCAGCACATACAGATACAAGGTGTTGCTGTAATTGCTATACACAGGCATTATGCAGCACATACAGATACAAGGTGTTGCTGTAATTGCCATACACAGGCATTATGCAGCACATACAGATACAAGGTGTCGCTGTAATTGCCATACACAGGCATTATGCAGCACATACAGATACAAGGTGTTGCTGTAATTGCTATACACAGGCATTATGCAGCACATGTTGATACAAGTTGTTGCTGTAATTGCCACACACAGTCATTATGCAGCACATGCAGATACAAGGTGTTGCTGTAATTGCTGTACACAGGCATTATGCAGCACATGCAGATACAAGGTGTTGCTGTAATTGCTATACACAGGCATTATGCAGCACATGCAGATACAAGGTGTTGCTGTAATTGCCATACACAGGCATTATGCAGCACATACAGATACAAGGTGTTGCTGTAATTGCCATACACAGGCATTATTGCAGCACATACAGATACAAGGTTTGCTGTAATTGCCATACACAGGCATTATGCAGCACATGCAGATACAAGGTGTCGCTGTAATTGCCATACACAGGCATTATGCAGCACATACAGATACAAGGTGTTGCTGTAATTGCTATACACAGGCATTATGCAGCACATGTTGATACAAGGTGTTGCTGTAATTGCCATACACAGGCATTATGCAGCACATACAGATACAAGGTGTCGCTGTAATTGCCATACACAGGCATTATGCAGCACATACAGATACAAGGTGTTGCTGTAATTGCTATACACAGGCATTATGCAGCACATGTTGATACAAGTTGTTGCTGTAATTGCCACACACAGGCATTATGCAGCACATGCAGATACAAGGTGTTGCTGTAATTGCTGTACACAGGCATTATGCAGCACATGCAGATACAAGGTGTTGCTGTAATTGCCACACACAGGCATTATGCAGCACATGCAGATACAAGGTGTTGCTGTAATTGCTATACACAGGCATTATGCAGCACATGTTGATACAAGTTGTTGCTGTAATTGCTGTACACAGGCATTATGCAGCACATGCAGATACAAGGTGTTGCTGTAATTGCCACACAGGCATTATGCAGCACATGCAGATACAAGGTGTTGCTGTAATTGCTATACACAGGCATTATGCAGCACATGTTGATACAAGTTGTTGCTGTAATTGCCACACACAGGCATTATGCAGCACATACAGATACAAGGTGTTGCTGTAATTGCCACACACAGG
Organism: Leptobrachium leishanense; assembly: GCA_009667805.1. NCBI lineage: Eukaryota > Metazoa > Chordata > Amphibia > Anura > Megophryidae > Leptobrachium > Leptobrachium leishanense. The sequence goes on from RXON01000637.1 coordinate 70,824, forward strand.
CATTATGCAGCACATGCAGATACAAGGTGTTGCTGTAATTGCTATACACAGGCATTATGCAGCACATGCAGATATTGCATATCTAATAATCTCATTCTGATCACTACAAACCCCCATAAATAGGAGATCTCACCATTGTATTATCTGTCTGCAACACATTTACTGCATCTGCCTGTATGCTGATAATGAGACCCCGTGTAAACAGGAGATCTCACCATTTTATTATCTGCTGCAGGTTTACTGACACAAAGGTCATTTCTGACTTTATGATAATGCAGACCCCGTGTGACATTGTGCCAGATAAATGACACCATCTGGAATTTTGAATGGATTATTCAAGCCTCGCTCATCTCAGAGTCCTGGAACATGTATTACTCAGCCTTGTTCATTTCAGAGCCCTGGAACATGGATTACTCACATTTCGTTCATTTCAGAGCCGTCCAACCATTGCCATTTTCTTCCAGTTTTGTGGAGTCCGCCCCAGTGTGGACGACCGCTCTCTATGAGACGTTCTATGGCACTCTGTGCAAAATAAAACACATTGTGTCTCCTCAGTAAATTATATATATCCTCTATATGAAATGCGCAGCCGCCGCTGTGTGCGCGCTGCATTTAATAACACGGAGCAGCCTCATAGGGATCTGATGGGAAATACGCGGCTTTAAAGAAACATCTAAAAATTATGCATAAAAAGCGGAGTCTTAATAAATAAATAAATAAATAATGGAGCAGAACATATGGATTAGGGATGACCCCAACCCCAATTTTTACCCTTGATATAGAAAAAGGTCACTTCAATTTGACCAGAGACTTAGTTTTAGAAGCAGCCGAATTGGAGCGTAATTTTTAGATGCAGATTTATAGTCGCATCTTTGGTTATTGTGAGTAAACAAATCAATATTCCTATTCACCAAAGCATGCATCCCAGAAGACTTCTGCATTTCTCATGTAACCGTGGCAAACGCAATGCAGTGCAGAGCAAACGTTAGCCAACAGGAGAGCAATAAGAAACCCACACAATATGCAGAGTACATCTGCTCTCGGCATTCTTCTATTTAACAGGCTCTAATATAGAACACAAGGGTGTGGTACAACAGCCAATCATGAAACAGATCACATCAGAGTTAAAAAGGTGCAGATAGATTTTCCACATCAGGGATAGTTGCACTTAACCATATATGGTTTACAGTTTAACTTTGAGTGATACAAAACATTCCAATGCCCAGAATCACGTGTCGTAGCAATGGGAGGGGGAAAGGGGGACTTATCTGAAAAGTAGCCCATCTGTAGCTTCAAAAATATATTGCGATAAAACATTTCAAACTGAGCCAAAGGGGGGTATGTCAAGCTTTCATATGTGCTTAAGATACAAGGAATTAAAAGAGAATTGTTTTACATATAGTACACAGACTAACATAGCAGTAAGGAGACCCATCTCTTCACAAGCCCTCCCCAAGCCCCAATGGCCCGGACAGATAGTCTCAAAGCCCCACCAAAGCATCCAGACAGACGTAGAAAGGGACGATCAGTAACACGTAATATTGTAATTGTACCACGCGGTATGAGAAGATGGTTAGGAAGCTGTAGCATCTTCTGCGTCCACAGCACTAGCGGTCACTGTGACATGTGTCACTTTGGACTTGGGGTACATGGGCCTAGAAATGTAATCGGGAGGTGCAGCCCACATGTTCTTTATTATTTCCCTGCCTGCTCTTGTGTTGAAGACGCCCTGTGCCTGTAGGCGGCTTGTGTAATCGTTGTTATGTATGGATGCTACTGTCTATCTGCTGATAACTTTACTGGTTTATTTTAGCAATTTCCAGTAGGGATGTGCGTTTCGGGATTTCGGAATTTTCCCGAAATTTCCCGATTCGTGTATTCGGATTCGGACGAATTTCCGAATCGGATCGGACCCGAAAACAGACAGATCCAAAAAGTTTTCCGAGCCGAAACGAAAAATTTTCGGATTTTTCGGATGGACTTGAAATGTGTCAAATCGAAATTTATTTTCCCTCTATTCATGATTTCGGTTCCATTCGTGATTTCGGTTCCATTTTCGGTAATTCTGGACATCGTATATTTAACTATTATCGGTTATATCGCTGATTCTGTAAATTTTGTATTTGTAAATGCGTATCACTTGTTTCAGTTAACAATTTTTTAAATCGTTGTTTCATTTTTTTTGTTCCATGGCTTTCATAACATTTTAATATGATTAAATAAAGTTGTGAAATGTATATTCATAAGAAAAAAAGGATCTTTATTTAATAAAAAAAAACACGATAGAATCGCCAGAATTATCGTATCGACAGAATGAATTATCGGATCCGAAAAACAAACCAAAAATTTATTATAAAAAAATATATAAAGTATAAAAAAAGTAAACCATAGTAGTTTACGTCAAAACGAATATAGTTAGACACTAACTCTTTGAAATGAGGAGAACAGACGTTCCAAAAAAAACGAAAATTTCCGAAATCACGAAAAGTCGATACAAAAAATGAGCAAAGTGACCCGAAAACACGAAAAATGGTCGATATTCCGAAAAAAAAATGTACACGAAAAACGAACCGAGCCGAAACAGAAATCGGTCAAAACGAGCCGAATCGAAAATTTTAAACATCCGAACAAATCGAACCGAAAAAAAAAATTGGTGCACAAGCCTAATTTCCAGCATCCCCTCTTAGGAACGAGTGATTATCTGCGTATGTTTGAGTAGTCTTGTTGATCTGCCTTGTCGGGCACACTGCCCAATTATCTGATTACTGTTACTATGGTTTATATAATTATTTTGTGGTCACTGTAGAAAAACTCTACTCCCCCCTATCTAGAATGTGTTTACTCTGTGACAGCTCGTGGTATAAGGCTATTGTCTACTTATGTAACGTCTCCTCTGTTGTCTAGTGTAATTTTTCCATTGGTCTCTAGCCCCTCACGGGACTGTGTATATTTAACTCAATAAAATGGTGTTCAGTAGTTGCGGTTATAAAACGCTCTACGCGTCGTCTTATTTCTGAGGGATGCCAACAGGCTCTTTACGTGTCCTGGTCCATAAGTTTCATCAAAGGACTAGAGGAAAGCATGAGAGTCTGCTGGGGAGAACACGGAGGTTGGGCAAGAAAGCGGCATTGACAGATGTGACCAAGTCGGTGTAAGGGGATCGGTTACAGTCACCATCCAGACCTGAGAGGTCCTGGATGTACATACTGCCCATAACATATTACTGGGATTACGGCTTGAACCAGGTGAAAGAACCAGGGCTGCCATGACAGGAGATGGGACCAGGGTGAAGGACACACAGCAGGAAGAAGAAATGATGCAAAGAGGTTAAAGGTCAAATATAGAAGTTCAGGAAGGAGAAGAGAGGAATTCCACTTCACTTATGACACATGTGCTCATTAGGAATCAATCCCAGACTCCCTGTATTGTGTCCTCTCATTGTTTTACTTGTAACTCAGACATAGCAGTAAATCCCAGACTCCCGTATTGTGTCCTCTCTGCAGGGCCGGATTTGCATCTCAAGAGCCTGTAGGCACCGAAATGTGGAGCACCCCCCCCCCTAACAAAAAAACAAAACAAAAAAAAAAGGAAACATGCCAAAATGACTTTCAATTTTCGTTTTGGGTCAAACTAAAAAAAAAAAAAAAATTAAGTCGTTTCTCTTGGCGTCGAATCATAAGGAGGAGCAGAATCTGTTGAGTTAGTGCAGCGGCATTGTTTGTTTTATATGTAAAAGCATATATTGCTTCTGCTGTAGAACAGAAAAAAATTAATTTTGCATTTACTTTTTATTTTTACACATTACACGGTCATGTTTGTATCATTAGACCAGACTCTGACCTTTCCAATGACACCTCACTTAACCTTGTGCGGTGTACAATTCAGAGATGCAGCTTCCAAAGCCCCCCAGTCTCTCCTCACTGTAGCGCCACAGTCTAGGTTGTCGATGAAACAATGCATTGCATTATCAGCTCCTCACTTGCTGGCAGTGTGGGAAATGAGAAGGTGAGTTTGCGCAGCATTACTGTGCACTTTATAATTGTAAACTGAATAACAGTGCTGCGTTAAAATAATATTTTTCTCTTTTTATTTTATTTTTGTATAAATCTAACCTGGTCAGATTTGAGATCACTGAATAGGCCATAACCTGCCCTTTCCAATGATACCTCATATGTCCCTCTAGCCCTTAGGGCTCCAGACATACAGGGGTCTAAATGATTAAAAAATAAATATATATTTTTTTTACAGAGCAAGGCGCCCCCTTGTGACAGGCACCTATAGTTACATGCCTACTCTGCCTAGTTATAAATCCGGCCCTGCCTCTCTGTATTGTGAAGGAACTCTTGTTCTGTGTGTTGATGGAGGTGGTAGGCAGTGTATAACAGCATGTCATATAGGGGAGTTACCTTTTTTTCCTGCGAGTCCAGTTGGGTGAGCTTGGAGTTGTTGGAGACACAGAATTTGCGGCTCAGGTCCCAGGTGAGACGGTCATTAGAGAAGTACAGGCAATGTCCTTTATGACGTATCCAGTCTCTCGGACAAGGATCCACTTTACAATGAACTGCACAATGACACACTAACCAAATGGATCAATGGGATTCAGAAAGGACGCACATACACAGGATATAAAACACAACTGGGGGCGTGACAGGGTTTTAACATGATCAAGTAGACTCGACCTGTAAAAGCTCCATTAGGTGCTCTGATATCGAGCCTACTCAATGTGCTCCGATTCTGGAGCGATTCCAAGGAATTCCCTTTATTGCAGACGGGCTCCAGAATACGCCCCAAAGGTTTCAGCACCTCAGACATGACAGCCGATGCGCTGAAATGGTTTGAAAAGCTTAAATATTATACACGTGGATATGAAGAATAAAAAAAATATATACAACCCCCCCCCCTTAATCCTAAATTTACTCCAGACCACATGGTGCCGGAAATGCCTCCAGGCTGGTGTCTTGACGTCAAATCAGATTTAACTGTGGAGGTTGTCCAATAGCATTAATTGCTAAGTATGTGTGTCAGCCAATCAGAGAGCTCCATCTGGGGACATTTCATTTTTTACCACAATCACATTAATTTATTTTAACATGAGGTTTAGTGAATCCAGTCGTGTGATGTTCAGCGTCTCGGTGTTACCTTTCCCTTCATTATCGCACCTCTCCTAGATTTCCTGCTCACGCACTTTGTCACGTCTCACCTGCCTGTGGACATCCCCTTCCACCAGTCGCCCCACGTGAAGGTGGACCAGAATGTTCTGTCCCTGTGGGGGTCAGACAGTGTCCAGCTCTTCTCTGGAGCGCATGGGTGGTGCCTCTGGGGGTGGGGTGGGATGGAGCTCCCTACATAAACTAGGTCAGTCAGGTATCAGGTGCTCAGTTGTTGCCTCATCATGACACAGTGCAGACCTACTCCTTATACTCGCTCTACTTGTTGCCGAACCTTTGGATAGTCCTTTGACCTCCCTTGATTACCACCTGCCCCGACCACTTCCCCGGTTTGCCCATCACGGTTACCTCGCTCCTGGATGGCCCTGCTCTCCAGACCTGCATTACTGGGCTCCTACCAGCCCTAACCATGACGCACTTTAAGAATCAGACCTACGTAGCTAAGGCTAGAGTCAGATGAACGCATTTTTTCACGTCTTCCGTCAAAAAGTGCGTTGATGCGTCCGAACGCATTTTTTCACGGAAGACGTGATAGCAGTCACATGATGCGCAATATCGGTCGTATTTTTTCACGGAGTTATAAAAAACAAATGGACGTGGTGTAGGATAGACATGTGCAGCGTCTGACGTCTCCTAATCACGCACACACGACGCTATGCCGGCGCAGCGCACTCTGTACGTCACGTTCGTGAAAAAATTTGTTTGTTTGCCACTTGCGTTGCGCGGCCGAACTTTTGTGCGGCCGTACTTTGTATATTGGCCGTCATTTGCTGCTACTGCGGCCGTGATTAAGTGCGGTTGAAAGCACGTTCGCACTGCGTTCGTCTGACCCCAGCCTAAGTCGCCGGTGGGATGGGATCCTCCGAAGCTCACAGAAAGGTATTATCTACCTCTGGTTGAGGGTAATCGGTACCTATCCTCTAAAGGTTACGCTCGCATGTCCCGCGTGGGTATGTGAATTGTGACACCATTCTACTTTTAATCTTTGCCGCCTCCTCCTGCTGTCTCCGCTCTCCACAGTCCGGCAGGGAGCTCCATGTTACATGGTTCGCCCCTCTCCACAGCCCGGCAGGGAGCTCCATATTACAGGGTTCTCCCCTCTCCACAGTCCGGCAGGGAGCTTCATGTTACAGGGTTCTCCCCTCTCCACAGCCCGGCAGGGAGCTCCATGTTACAAGGTTCTCCCCTCTCCACAGCCCAGCAGGGAGCTCCATGTTACATGGTTCTCCCCTCTCCACAGCCCGGCAGGGAGCTCCATGTTACAGGGTTCTCCCCTCTCCACAGCCCAGCAGGGAGCTCCATGTTACAGGGTTCTCCCCTCTCCACAGCCCAGCAGGGAGCTCCATGTTACAGGGTTCTCCCCTCTCCACAGCCCGGCAGGGAGCTCCATGTTACATGGTTCTCCCCTCTCCACAGCCCGGCAGGGAGCTCCATGTTACAGGGTTCTCCCCTCTCCACAGCCCGGCAGGGAGCTCCATGTTACAGGGTTCTCCCCTCTCCACAGCCCGGCAGGGAGCTCCATGTTACAGGGTTCTCCCCTCTCCACAGCCCGGCAGGGAGCTCCATGTTACAGGGTTCTCCCCTCTCCACAGCCCGGCAGGGAGCTCCATGTTACAGGGTTCTCCCCTCTCCACAGCCCGGCAGGGAGCTCCATGTTACAGGGTTCTCCCCTCTCCACAGCCCGGCAGGGAGCTCCATGTTACAGGGTTCTCCCCCGCTCTTTATTTTATAATATGAAGACGAATTCATATTTATGGATTGATTGAAACTAAACACTGAATGGAAATTTGGGGGAAAACACAAAGATCGACTTACCACTGTACAGAGCAATGAAGACAGCGAGGACCACTGCTAAACATAAGACCAAGAAGAAAATCCAGTTCCCGATCTGTGAAATATAAAACATGTCTATAAATGGTGATTCACAAAACATGAGGCGGACCGGTCACTGAATCTACTAACGCCGGTACAGCGCTAAATTCACAACATCAGAACCTCGACACCTCAACTATGTTATCTGGAGAAGGTATTATTACACACTGCACTAACCAAGTCAACTTCTTCCAGCCTTATTACAGGTGACAAGAAGCTGACACCATCCGACGGGTAATTACCCAAACCAGGTTATTAATTACAACTCTGCTTATCCTTTATTCTATCCCCGCGTTATATTATATGAATATTACATCCTTTATTCTATCCCCGCGTTATATTATATGAATATTACATCCTTTATTCTATCCCAGCGTTATATTATATGGATATTAATTACATCCTTTATTCTATCCCAGCGTTATATTATATGGATATTAATTACATCCTTTATTCTATCCCAGCGTTATATTATATGGATATTAATTACATCCTTTATTCTATCCCAGCATTATATTATATGAATATTAATTACATCCTTTATTCTATCCCCGCGTTATATTATATGGATATTAATTACATCCTTTATTCTATCCCCGCGTTATATTATATGGATATTAATTACATCCTTTATTCTATCCCAGCATTATATTATATGGATATTAATTACATCCTTTATTCTATCCCCGCGTTATATTATAGGAATATTACATCCTTTATTCTATCCCCGCGTTATATTATATGAATATTACATCCTTTATTCTATCCCCGCGTTATATTATATGGATATTAATTACATCCTTTATTCTATCCCCGCGTTATATTATATGGATATTAATTACATCCTTTATTCTATCCCCGCGTTATATTATATGGATATTAATTACATCCTTTAATCTATCCCAGCAATATATTATATGGATATTAATTCCATCCTTTATTCTATCCCAGCGTTATATTATATGGATATTAATTACATCCTTTATTCTATCCCCACGTTATATTATATGGATATTAATTAAATCTTTTATTCTATCCCCGCGTTATATTATATGGATATTAATTAAATCTTTTATTCTATACCCGCGTTATATTATATTATAATTAAAGCCTTTATTCTATCCTGCGTTATATTATATGGATATTAATTACATCCTTTATTCTATCCCGCGTTATATTATAGGAATATTACATCCTTTATTCTATCCCCGCGTTATATTATATGGATATTAATTACATCCTTTATTCTATCCCAGCGTTATATTATATGGATATTAATTCCATCCTTTATTCTATCCCAGCGTTATATTATATGGATATTAATTACAGCCTTTATTCTATCTACGCGTTATATTATATGGATATTAATTACATCCTTTATTCTATCCCAGCGTTATATTATATGGATATTAATTCAATCCCAGCGTTATATTATATGGATATTAATTACAGCCTTTATTCTATCCACGTGTTATATTATATGGATATTAATTACATCCTTTATTCTATCCCAGCGTTATATTATATGGATATTAATTACATCCTTTATTCTATCCCGCGTTATATTATATGGATATTAATTACATCCTTTATTCTATCCCGCGTTATATTATATGGATATTAATTACATCCTTTATTCTATCCCCGCGTTATATTATATGGATATTAATTAAATCTTTTATTCTATCCCCGCGTTATATTATATGGATATTAATTAAATCTTTTATTCTATCCCCGCGTTATATTATATTATAATTACAGCCTTTATTCTATCCTGCGTTATATTATATTATAATTACAGCCTTTATTCTATCCCCACATTATATTATATGGATATTTACTGTATTACATCCTTTATTCTATCCCCGCGTTATATTATATGGATATTAATTACAGCCTTTATTCTATCCCCACGTTATATTATATGGATACTAATTACATCCTTTATTCTATCCCAGCGTTATATTATATGGATATTATTAAATCCTTTATTCTATCCCGCGTTATATTATATGGATATTAATTACATCCTTTATTCTATCCCGCGTTATATTATATGGATATTAATTACATCCTTTATTCTATCCCCGCGTTATATTATATGGATATTAATTAAATCTTTTATTCTATCCCCGCGTTATATTATATGGATATTAATTAAATCTTTTATTCTATCCCCGCGTTATATTATATTATAATTACAGCCTTTATTCTATCCTGCGTTATATTATATGGATATTAATTACATCCTTTATTCTATCCCGCGTTATATTATAGGAATATTACATCCTTTATTCTATCCCCACGTTATATTATATGGATATTAATTACATCCTTTATTCTATCCTGCGTTATTTTATATTATAATTACAGCCTTTATTCTATCCCCACGTTATATTATATGGATATTAATTACATCCTTTATTCTATCCCGCGTTATATTATATGGATATTAATTAAATCTTTTATTCTATCCCCGCGTTATATTATATTATAATTACAGCCTTTATTCTATCCTGCGTTATATTATATGGATATTAATTACATACTTTATTCTATCCCGCGTTATATTATAGGAATATTACATCCTTTATTCTATCCCCGCGTTATATTATATGGATATTAATTACATCCTTTATTCTATCCTGCGTTATTTTATATTATAATTACAGCCTTTATTCTATCCCCACGTTATATTATATGGATATTAATTACATCCTTTATTCTATCCCGCGTTATATTATATGGATATTATTTACATCCTTTATTCTATCCCCGCGTTATATTATTTGGATATTAATTACATCTTTTATTCTATCCCCGCGTTATATTATAATTACAGCCTTTATTCTATCCTGCGTTATATTATATGGATATTAATTACATCCTTTATTCTATCCCAGCGTTATATTATATGGATATTAATTACATCCTTTATTCTGTCCCGCGTTATATTATATGAATAGTACATCCTTTATTCTATCCTCGCATTATATTATATGGATATTAATTACATCCTTTATTCTATCCTGCGTTATATTATATTATAATTACAGCCTTTATTCTATCCTGCGTTATATTATATGGATATTATAATTACAGCCTTTATTCTATCCCCAATTTATATTATATGGATATTAATTACATCCCGCATTATATTATATGGATATTAATTACATCCTTTATTCTATCCCCGCGTTATATTATATTATAATTACAGCCTTTATTCTATCCCAGTGTTATATTATATGGATATTAATTACATCTCTTATTCTATCCCAGTGTTATATTATATGAATATTAATTACAGCCTTTATTCTATCCTGCGTTATATTAGATTATAATTACAGCCTTTATTCTATCTTGCGTTAAATTATATGTATATTAATTACATCCTTTATTCTATCCTTCGTTATATTATATGGATATTAATTACATCCTTTATTCTCTCCTGCGTTATATTATATGGATATTAATTACATCCTTTATTCTATCTCAGCGTTATATTATATGGATATTAATTACAGCCTTTATTATATCTTGCGTTATATTATATTATAATTACAGCCTTTAGTCTATCCCCGCGTTATATTATATTATAATTACAGCCTTTATTCTATCCTGCGCTATATTATATTATAATTACAGCCTTTAATCTATCCTGCATTATATTATATTAAAATTACAGCCTTTATTCTATCCCGACATTATATTATATGGATATTTACTGTATTACATCCTTTATTCTATCCCCGCGTTATATTATATTATATTATAATTACAGCCTTTATTCTATCCTGCGTTATATTATATTATAATTAAAGCCTTTATTCTATCCCCACATTATATTATATGGATATTTACTGTATTACATCCTTTATTCTATCCCCGCGTTATATTATATGGATATTAATTACATCCTTTATTCTATCCCGCGTTATATTATATGGATATTAATTACATCCTTTATTCTATCCCAGCGTTATATTATATGGATATTAATTACATCCTTTATTCTATCCCCGCGTTATATTATATGGATATTAATTAAATCTTTTATTCTATCCCAGCGTTATATTATATGGATATTAATTAAATCTTTTATTCTATCCCCGCGTTATATTATATTATAATTACAGCCTTTATTCTATCCTGCGTTATATTATATGGATATTAATTACATCCTTTATTCTATCCCGCGTTATATTATATGGATATTAATTACATCCTTTATTCTATCCTGCGTTATTTTATATTATAACTACAGCCTTTATTCTATCCCCACATTATATTATATGGATATTAATTACATCCTTTATTCTATCCCGCGTTATATTATATGGATATTATTTACATCCTTTATTCTATCCCCGCGTTATATTATATGGATATTAATTACATCTTTTATTCTATCCCCGCGTTATATTATAATTACAGACTTTATTCTATCCTGCGTTATATTATATGGATATTAATTACATCCTTTATTCTATCCCAGCGTTATATTATATGGCAATTAATTACATCCTTTATTCTATCCCCGCGTTATATTATATGGATATTAATTACATCCCTTATTCTATCCTGCGTTATATTATATGAATAGTACATCCTTTATTCTATCCCCGCGTTATATTATATGGATATTAATTACATCCTTTATTCTATCCCCGCGTTATATTATATGGATATTAATTACATCCCTTATTCTATCCTGCATTATATTATATTATAATTACAGCCTTTATTCTATCCTGTGTTATATTATATGGATATTATAATTACAGCCTTTATTCTATCCCCAATTTATATTATATGGATATTAATTACATCCCGCATTATATTATATGGATATTAATTACATCCTTTATTCTATCCCCGCGTTATATTATATTATAATTACAGCCTTTATTCTATCCCAGTGTTATATTATATGGATATTAATTACATCTCTTATTCTATCCCAGTGTTATATTATATGAATATTAATTACAGCCTTTATTCTATCCTGCGTTATATTAGATTATAATTACAGCCTTTATTCTATCTTGCGTTATATTATATTATAATTGCAGCCTTTATTCTATCCTGCGTTATATTATATTATAATTACAGCCTTTATTCTATCTTGCGTTATATTATATGGATATTATTTACATCCTTTATTCTATCCTTCGTTATATTATATGGATATTAATTACGTCCTTTATTCTCTCCTGCGTTATATTATATGGATATTAATTACATCCTTTATTCTATCTCAGCGTTATATTATATGGATATTAATTACAGCCTTTATTCTATCCTGCGTTATATTATATTATAATTACAGCCTTTATTCTATCTTGCGCTATATTATATTATAATTACAGCCTTTATTCTATCCCCGCGTTATATTATTTGGATATTAATTACATCCTTTATTCTATCCCAGCGTTATATTATATGGATATTATTACAGCCTTTATTATATCTTGCATTATATTATATTATAATTACAGCCTTTATTCTATCCCCACGTTATATTATATTATATTATATTTACAGCCTTTATTCTATCCTGCGTTATATTATATTATAATTACAGCCTTTATTCTATCCCCACATTATATTATATGGATATTTACTGTATTACATCCTTTATTCTATCCCCGCGTTATATTATATGGATATTAATTACAGCCTTTATTCTATCCCCACGTTATATTATATGGATACTAATTACATCCTTTATTCTATCCCAGCGTTATATTATATGGATATTAATTACATCCTTTATTCTATCCCGCGTTATATTATATGGATATTAATTACATCCTTTATTCTATCCCGCGTTATATTATATGGATATTAATTACATCCTTTATTCTATCCCCGCGTTATATTATATGAATATTAATTACAGCCTTTATTCTATCCTGCGTTATATTAGATTATAATTACAGCCTTTATTCTATCTTGCGTTATATTATATTATAATTGCAGCCTTTATTCTATCCTGCGTTATATTATATTATATTACAGCCTTTATTCTATCTTGCGTTATATTATATGGATATTATTTACATCCTTTATTCTATCCTTCGTTATATTATATGGATATTAATTACGTCCTTTATTCTATCCTGCGTTATATTATATGGATATTAATTACATCCTTTATTCTATCCTCGCGTTATATTATATGGATATTAATTACAGCCTTTATTCTATCCTGCGTTATATTATTTATAATTACAGCCTTTATTCTATCTTGCGTTATATTATATTATAATTACAGCCTTTATTCTATCCCCGCGTTATATTATATGGATATTAATTACATCCTTTATTCTATCCCAGCGTTATATTATATGGATATTATTACAGCCTTTATTATATCTTGCATTATATTATATTATAATTACATCCTTTATTCTATCCCCGTTATATTATATTATATTATATTTACAGCCTTTATTCTATCCTGCGTTATATTATAATTATAATTACAGCCTTTATTCTATCCCCACATTATATTATATGGATATTTACTGGTTTATTAATCATCCTTTATTCTATCCCGCGTTATATTATATGGATATTAATTACATCCTTTATTCTATCCCGCACGTTATATTATATGGATACTAATTACATCCTTTATTCTATCCCAGCGTTATATTATATGGATATTAATTACATCCTTTATTCTATCCCGCGTTATATTATATGGATATTAATTACATCCTTTATTCTATCCCGCGTTATATTATATGGATATTAATTACATCCTTTATTCTATCCCCGCGTTTTATTATTATGGATATTAATTAAATCTTTTATTCTATCCCCGCGTTATATTATATGGATATTAATTAAATCTTTTATTCTATCCCGCGCGTTATATTATATTATAATTACAGCCTTTATTCTATCCTGCGTTATATTATATGGATATTAATTACATCCTTTATTCTATCCCGCGTTATATTATATGGAATATTACATCCTTTATTCTATCCACGTTATATTATATGGATATTAATTACATCCTTTATTCTATCCTGCGTTATTTTATATTATAATTACAGCCTTTATTCTATCCCCACGTTATATTATATGGATATTAATTACATCCTTTATTCTATCCCGCGTTATATTATATGGATATTATTTACATCCTTTATTCTATCCCCACGTTATATTATATGGATATTAATTACATCTTTTATTCTATCCCCGCGTTATATTATAATTACAGCCTTTATTCTATCCTGCGTTATATTATATGGATATTAATTACATCCTTTATTCTATCCCAGCGTTATATTATATGGATATTAATTACATCCTTTATTCTATCCCCGCGTTATATTATATGGATATTAATTACATCCTTTATTCTATCCCCGCGTTATATTATATGGATATTAATTACATCCCTTATTCTATCCTGCGTTATATTATATTATAATTACAGCCTTTATTCTATCCTGCGTTATATTATATTATATTATAATTACATCCTTTATTCTATCCCCAATTTATATTATATGGATATTAATTACATCCCGCATTATATTATATGGATATTAATTACATCCTTTATTCTATCCCCGCGTTATATTATATTATAATTACATCCTTTATTCTATCCCAGCGTTATATTATATGGATATTAATTAATACATCTTATTCTATCCCAGTGTTATATTATATGGATATTAATTACATCCTTTATTCTATCCTGCGTTATATTAGATTTATATTACAGCCTTTATTCTATCCTGCGTTATATTATATTATAATTACAGCCTTTATTCTATCCTGCGTTATATTATATTTTAATTACAGCCTTTATTCTATCTTGCGTTATATTATATGGATATTAATTACATCCTTTATTCTATCCTTCGTTATATTATATGGATATTAATTACATCCTTCATTCTATCCCGCGTTATATTATATGGATATTAATTACATCCTTTATTCTATCCCGCGTTATATTATATGGATATTACATCCTTTATTCTATCCTGCGTTATATTATATGAATATTACATCCTTTATTCTATCTGCGTTATATTATAAATATTACATCCTTTATTCTATCCTGCGTTATATTATATGAATATTACATCCTTTATTCTATCCCCGCATTATATTATATGGATATTACATCCTTTATTCTATCCCCGGTTAGTTATATTATATGGATATTAATTACATCCTTTATTCTATCCCTGCGTTATATTATATGGATATTAATTACATCCTTTATTCTATCCCAGCATTATATTATATGGATATTAATTACATCCTTTATTCTATCCCCGCGTTATATTATATGGATATTAATTACATCCTTTATTCTATCCCGCGTTATATTATATGGATATTACATCCTTTATTCTATCCTGCGTTATATTATATGAATATTACCTCCTTTATTCTATCCCTGCGTTATATTATATGGATATTAATTACATCCTTTATTCTATCCCAGCATTATATTTTATGGATATTAATTACATCCTTTATTCTATCCCTGCGTTATATTATATTGATATTACATCCTTTATTCTATCCTGCGTTATATTATATGGATATTAATTATATCCTTTATTCTATCCCCGTGTTATATTATATGGATATTAATTACATCCTTTATTCTATCCCGCGTTATATTATAATTACATTCTTTATTCTATCCCCGTGTTATATTATATTTACAGCCTTTATTCTATCCCCGCATTATATTATACTATATTATAATTACAGCCTTTATTCTATCCCCGCGTTATATTATATGGATATTAATTACATCCTTTATTCTATCCCCGCGTTATATTATATGGATATTAATTACATCCTTTATTCTATCCCCGCGTTATATTATATGGATATTAATTACATCCTTTATTATATCCCCGCGTTAGATTATATGGATATTAATTACATCCTTTATTCTATCCCGCGTTATATTATATGGATATTACATCCTTTATTCTATCCTGCGTTATATTATATGAATATTACATCCTTTATTCTATCCTGCGTTATATTATATGAATATTACATCCTTTATTCTATCCTGCGTTATATTATATGAATATTACATCCTTTATTCTATCCCCGCATTATATTATATGGATATTACATCCTTTATTCTATCCCCGCGTTATATTATATGGATATTAATTACATCCTTTATTCTATCCCTGCGTTATATTAAATGGATATTAATTACATCCTTTATTCTATCCCAGCATTATATTATATGGATATTAATTACATCCTTTATTCTATCCTGCGTTATATTATATTGATATTAATTACATCCTTTATTCTATCCCCGCTTTAGATTATATGGATTTAATTACATGCTTTATACTATCCCCGCGTTATTTTATATGGATATTACATCCTTTATTCTATCCTGCGTTATATTATATGAATATTACATCCTTTATTCTATCCTGCGTTATATTATATGGATATTAATTACATCCTTTATTCTATCCCAGCATTATATTATATGGATATTAATTACATCCTTATTCTATCCTGCGTTATATTAATTGATATTACATCCTTTATTCTATCCTGCGTTATATTATATGGATATTAATTACATCCTTTATTCTATCCGCGTTATATTATATGGATATTACATCCTTTATTCTATCCTGCGTTATATTATATGAATTTACATCCTTTATTCTATCCTGCGTTATATTATATGATATTACACATCCTTTATTCTATCCTGCGTTATATTATATGGATATTAATTACATCCTTTATTCTATCTCTGCGTTATATTATATGGATATTAATTACATCCTTTATTCTATCCCCGCGTTATATTATATGGATATTAATTATATCCTTTATTCTATCCCGCGTTATATTATATGGATATTACATCCTTTATTCTATCCTGCGTTATATTATATGGATATTAATTACATCCTTTATTCTATCCCCGCATTATATTATATGGATATTAATTACATCCTTTATTCTATCCCCGCGTTATATTATATGGATATTAATTACATCCTTTATTCTATCCCGCGTTATATTATATGGATATTACATCCTTTATTCTATCCTGCGTTATATTATATGAATATTACCTCCTTTATTCTATCCCTGCGTTATATTATATGGATATTAATTACATCCTTTATTCTATCCCAGCATTATATTATATGGATATTAATTACATCCTTTATTCTATCCCTGCGTTATATTATATTGATATTACATCCTTTATTCTATCCTGCGTTATATTATATGGATATTAATTATATCCTTTATTCTATCCCCGTGTTATATTATATGGATATTAATTACATCCTTTATTCTATCCCCGCGTTATATTATAATTACATTCTTTATTCTATCCCCGTGTTATATTATATTTACAGCCTTTATTCTATCCCCTCATTATATTATACTATATTATAATTACAGCCTTTATTCTATCCCCGCGTTATATTATATGGATATTAATTACATCCTTTATTCTATCCCCGCGTTATATTATATGGATATTAATTACATCCTTTATTCTATCCCCGCGTTATATTATATGGATATTAATTACATCCTTTATTCTATCCCGCGTTATATTATATGGATATTACATCCTTTATTCTATCCTGCGTTATATTATATGAATATTACATCCTTTATTCTATCCTGCGTTATACTATATGAATATTACATCCTTTATTCTATCCCCTTGTTATATTATATGGATATTAATTACATCCTTTATTCTATCCCCGCGTTATTTTATATGGATATTACATCCTTTATTCTATCCTGCGTTATATTATATGGATATTAAGTACATTCTTTATTCTATACCCGCGTTATATTATATGGATATTAATTACATCCTTTATTCTATCCCGCGTTATATTATATGGATATTACATCCTTTATTCTATCCTGCGTTACATTATATGGATATTAATTACATCCTTTATTCTATCCCCGCATTATATTATATGGATATTAATTACATCCTTTATTCTATCCCCGCGTTATATTATATGGATATTAATTACATCCTTTATTCTATCCCGCGTTATATTATATGGATATTACATCCTTTATTCTATCCCGCGTTATATTATATGGATATTACATCCTTTATTCTATCCTGCCTTATAGTATATGGATATTAATTACATCCTTTATTCTATCCCCGCGTTATATTATATGGATATTAATTACATCCTTTATTCTATCCCGCGTTATATTATATGGATATTAATTACATCCTTTATTCTATCCCCGCGTTATTTTATATGGATATTACATCCTTTATTCTATCCTGCGTTATATTATATGAATATTACATCCTTTATTCTATCCCGCGTTATATTATATGGATATTACATCCTTTATTCTATCCTGCGTTATATTATATGGATATTAATTACATCCTTTATTCTATCCCCGCGTTATATTATATGGATATTAATTATATCCTTTATTCTATCCCAGCGTTATATTATATGGATATTAATTACATCCTTTATTCTATCCCAGCGTTATATTATATGGATATTAATTACATCCTTTATTCTATCCCAGCATTATATTATATGGATATTAATTACATCCTTTATTCTATCCCCGCGTTATATTATATGGATATTAATTACATCCTTTATTCTATCCCCGGGTTATATTATATTAGAATTACAGCCTTTATTCTATCCCCGCATTATATTATACTATATTATAATTACAGCCTTTATTCTATCCCTGCGTTATATTATATGGATATTAATTACATCCTTTATTCTATCCCTGCGTTATATTATATGGATATTAATTACATCCTTTATTCTATCCCTGCGTTATATTATATGGTTATTAATTACATCCTTTATTCTATCCCCGCGTTATATTATATGGATATTACATCCTTTATTCTATCCTGCATTATATTATATGAATATTACATCCTTTATTCTATCCTGCATTATATTATATGAATATTACATCCTTTATTCTATCCCCGCGTTATATTATATGGATATTAATTACATCCTTTATTCTATCCCGCGTTATATTATATGGATATTAATTACATCCTTTATTCTATCCCGCGTTATATTATATGGATATTACATCCTTTATTCTATCCTGCGTTATATTATATGGATATTAATTACATCCATTATTCTATCCCCGCGTTATATCATATGGATATTAATTACATCCTTTATTCTATCCTGCGTTATATTATATGGATATTAATTACATCCTTTATTCTATCCCCGCGTTATATTATATGGATATTAATTACATCCTTTATTCTATCCCGCGTTATATTATATGGATATTAATTACATCCTTTATTCTATCCCGCGTTATATTATATGGATATTACATCCTTTATTCTATCCTGCGTTATATTATATGGATATTAATTACATCCATTATTCTATCCCCGCGTTATATCATATGGATATTAATTACATCCTTTATTCTATCCTGCGTTATATTACATGGATATTAATTACATCCTTTATTCTATCCCCGCGTTATAATATATGGATATTAATTATATCCTTTATTCTATCCCAGCATTATATTATATGGATATTAAGTACATCCTTTATTCTATCCCAGCGTTATATTATATGGATATTAATTACATCCTTTATTCTATCCCAGCATTATATTATATAGATATTAATTACATCCTTTATTCTATCCCCGCGTTATATTATATGGATATTAATTACATCCTTTATACTATCCCCGCGTTATATTATATGGATATTAATTACATCCTTTATTCTATCCCCACGTTATATTATATGGATATTAATTACATCCCTTATTCTATCCCAGTGTTATATTATATGAATATTAATTACAGCCTTTATTCTATCCTGTTATATTATATTATAATTACAGCCTTTATTCTATCCCCGCGTTATATTATATTATAATTACAGCCTTTATTTTATCCCCGCGTTATATTATATTATAATTACAGCCTTTATTCTATCCCCGCGTTATATTATATTATAATTACAGCCTGTATTCTATCCCCGCGTTATATTATATGGATATTAATTATAGCCTTTGTTCTATCCCAGCATTATATTATATGGATATTAATTACATCCTTTATTCTATCCTGCGTTATATTATATGGATATTAATTAAAGCTCTGCTTATCCTTTATCTTCACAATTTCTGTGGTCTCCCACACAGTGAATGTCTTGTGCAAAGTACCCGTCGCAGTTCACCCCAGTCTGCGCTGGTTTTTGGCTCCACACGATTTATTGAATGAGCTGCGCGGCTGCGCCTGTGTGTCGGATCTGTGCAGGCGCCTCACTGAATCTTACCCATTTCCTGCACTTGTCCCAGCGGCTTTCACTCTGTTTAAAAGAATGAAACGTACATGATAAACCAATGTTTACAGCTGCTCCATGTGCACAGAAACAAAAACCACAATGACACCCTACGGCAATTTAATGTGGGATCCGCCAATTTAAACGTGGAGGGTGGGGGGGACACACACAATGCCAGCTTCAAAACCAGGAGTAACCTTATCCAGAGTCTCTAACGAGAATGGAGGCAGGGAGTTTACAGGAGCTGGGGGGAGCAGAGGTGCGAGCTGGGGGGAGCAGAGGCGCGAGATGGGAGCTGGGGGGAGCAGAGGTGCGAGACGGGAGCAGAGGCGTGAGGCGGGAGCAGAGGCGCAAGACGGGAGCAGAGGTGCGAGACGGGAGCAGAGGTGCGAGACGGGAGCTGGGGAGCAGAGGTCAGTTTGGAGGCGGGGAGGCTGAAGATGAGGATATGGATATTACATGAGCAGACAGGATAGGGGGATGAAAAATGGAAACACACCACACAAAGCCTAGCCAGTCCATATGCCACGCCGCACACTGTCTGCCCTGTCCATATATCCATGAGGTCTGTGTGGGCTTCTATCTCATTGGGATTCCCCCTGCACATTAGTACAGGAGATGAAGGGGGTCCTTCAGACCCCTTTAACTCCGGACTCGTAATGAGATAGCAATTCCTGGGATTTAATTTAGTACTATACTAATGGCGGCATTTAGATGTTTATCCAATTCGTGTTTTAAAATAAACTTGCTGTCCTTGAGTGCTCTTGAGACCCTATTTCAGTCTGCTTACTTAAAGAATGTGATTTTTCAGCAAAGCCAAAGAAGGAAGAGCTGACAATCGCAGAATTATGACTGATAGCTGGAAACCCAAAAGGAGAATGAAGGGGAAAGATGACATTGTGTGTAAAATTAGGTCCCAACTCAGACATATGGTAACGGTCACGTGACAATCTTGGTATGTTGGGAGGAAACTGTATTTTTGGAACAATGTATAAAAGCAGCTGAGTTTGATGTCCTCGCCACTCAAGCTTTTTGAACAGATAAGATCTGTCTCTTGAGTCCAGCAGGTGCCAGCTGAATAAACGCCATTTTATTTTGAAACAAAGGCCTCCGTCTGCTTTCCTTCGTCGAACCATCACCCACGATTTCCCGGTCAGCTGGCTATAACAGTAATGGCTACAGGGACGATTGAGGTGTCATTGGAAAGGCCATAATCTGGCCTTTCCAATGATATCCAACATCCCGACATAATGTTTAAAAACAAAAACAATTAAATACAGTTAAAATATATCATTTTTTTCTAAAAACAGAGCATTGTTTCCCTCCCCCTATAAAATTACCAATGCAGCTGCATAAATTTTTCATATTTTTTAATATATTTAAATATAATTTTAATATATAATTATTCTACTTTTTACAATAGTTTTTTTATTGACAGACTCCGGTTATAATACAGCGTAGAAGAGAACAAACAAAATCATGTTCCGTCACAGTCCAACAATCCCATCTGGTTACGCACTCGCGAGCAAGAAAAGAGTCCACATAAGGATATATTAAGCTAGCGGCAGCGAGTCAGAAAGTTCTAGGAGCGCCTGTGGGCAAGGAAGGGGTAGTAAAGGAGGAGTCGCCAGGGATCTGGTCCGGTACTAGCAGGGAGATTCAAAATCCCTCTTCACTTTAGAAATTACATTTTCTGGTAAACCTGACATAAACCGTAGCCACTTACCAAAAACCTGTTGTACTTTGTCTTCCTTGTGGGGAAGAGTCTCTACCCAATCATATTGGAAAATAGCATAAAAGCGGTAGTAGAACATAGCGTACGTGGGGGAGGAGGTGGCAATCCATTGCCCCAGAATGGCCACTGCGGACAGAACGCCCAGTAGAGCCCTATGATTCCTGGTCAAGCCATGGGCCTCGCTTTCCCAAAAGAGATTACACAAAGCCCAATCTGGAGTGGAAGGTACGGATTAAAATCTTTACAACAAATCTCCGTATGGAGTCCCAAAATAATGATATGAAGGGGCAGATCCATAAGCAATGGCATAGGTCGGCATTGGCATGCAAACACAAGGCACCGGCCAGAACCGAGGGGTGAGATGATGAGGGCCAATCTATCCGGGGCCACATAAGCGCCATGTAGCATTTTATAAAACATTTCATCATATTGGGCTGAGGGGATCTGTTTACGTTGTTTATTAGTGGCCGCTATCAAGGTGAAGGGTGAGTGTTTGGGGAGGTGAACGCACCAGGCAGCTTGTCCTGTGGTCGCGACGGACCAGTCAAATTGTCGCAGAGCGCGGAAGGAAGCTGTAGATGGACCCAGGGTCGTCTGATAAAGTCACATGGCTTTAACAAGCTCAGTTTTGTAGACACCAACGCTGAGAGCTGCATATAATAAACCGGAAGGAGCGGGACGTCAAAGTACAGAGATCTCTACGGGGAATAAGCGAGTGTGCGGGGCGTGAGAACAAGTGACCTATTTGGGTAAAGCCTTTATCTGCCGAAACGCCAGGGCCGCTGAGACATTCTGGAAGGCAGGATTATGAAGTAATGGTTGAAAAACTGAAGCCTTCCAGGACAGGCCCAGCAATTTGCATGCTCTGTACCACGCCTCACAGCCGGCAAAGAGCAGGGGTTAGATCTCTGGATCGGAGGGATCATGGAAATGGGAGAGTGTGGAGGAAAGCCAATATTATAATTATTTTAATAAAATACTGCATTTTGCTATAACTAAGAAATAAGTTAAATTTAATTGTGTTTGAGTTTTATTGCTGTGGAGCTCTGTGATACGCTCATACACACCGCACATTACTGTGAGTTTTATTGCTGTGGAGCTCTGTGATACGCTTATACACACCGCACATTACTGTGAGTTTTATTGCTGTGGAGCTCTGTGATACGCTTATACACACCGCACATTACTGTGAGTTTTATAGCTGTGGAGCTCTGTGATACGCTCATATACACACCACACATTACTGTGAGTTTAATTGCTGTGGAGATCTGTGATACAGTAATGTGCAGTGTGTATGAGCGTATCACAGAGCTCCACAGCAATAAAACTCACAGTAATGTGCAGTGTGTATCAGCGTATCAGAGGGCTCCACAGCAATAAAACTCACAGTAATGTGCAGTGTGTATGAGCCCATCACAGAGCTCCACAGCAATAAAACTCACGCTCATATACACACCACACATTATTGTGAGTTTTATTGCTGTGGAGCTCTGTGATGGGCTCATACACACTGCACATTACTGTGAGTTTTATTGCTGTGGAGCCCTGTGATACGCTCATACACACTGCACATTACTGTGAGTTTTATTGCTGTGGAGCTCTGTGATACGCTCATACACACTGCACATTACTGTGAGTTTATTGCTGTGGAGCTCTGATACGCTCATACACACTGCACATTACTGTGAGTTTTATTGCTTTGGATTCTGTGATACAGTAATGTGCAGTGTGTAGGAGCGTATCACAGAATACACAGCAATAAAACTCACAGTAATGTGTGGTGTGTATGAGCGTGAGCTTTATTGCTGTGGAGTTCTGCAATGCAGTAATGTTACAATTACAAGTTTTTATAAAGCGCTAACAAGTTTCGTAGCGCTGTACATTGGGAGGCAGAATAAAAAATAAACACAGGTTCAACATACAGTACAGTAGGTGAGAGGACCCTGCTCAAGAGTTTACAATTTAAGAAGAGAGGGTGAATAGAGTACAAGACGTAACGGGGTGCGTAAAGGAAGAAGAAGCACAAAATGAACAGAGGGGAATCATGGTGTGAGCTGATAGGGTTCTTTAAAGTGTAGCGCTCACTCCCGGAGGAGCCGCTGAAATTGAACCACGGGTCAGTCTCCCCGCACTAGGGAATAAATATACTCCAGCACCGTTGTGGATTTTATAAATTATATAGTTTACTAGAAATAAAGGCATATAATGGATAACACAGTGTTCGTGGATATATTTACAGTATTTCGTATTTCGGGAAACGCGCAGCGGAAAAGAAATACGAGGCTTCGTATTTCGGGAAAATGCGCAGCGGAAAAGAAAAATACAATGCTTCGTAATTCGAGGAAACCGCGCAGCGGAAAAGAAAATAAGATACGGATCTTTAACCCCTTTTTGGATATTAGGGAGTGAGTCCCGCACAGGTTAAGTCCCGGACTGTAAGTGTGTGTGTGTGTTGGTACCCGGGTACTATTCAACTGGCCAGTGAATTACTTAAATCGGTGTCTTCGACTAGTCAAGTTGGGGCCCTGTGGGTTTTAGGAACAAACAACAGCGTGCTTTCTTGCTTTACAACCGGCCTTGGAGGCCTCTCACCCATCCGCTCGATAACCAAGGCTACGCTGACCCAGGACGTCTCTCCGCTCGATGCTTTACTGGGATACTGGCTACTGGATCCGTTGTCTGGCTCTCTCTGTTCCGGCCACGACTTGTCCAGCTTACCACCTGCTCTCCCAATCCGATAGACCTGCGGTACTCCTAACTCGGGGGTCCTCCGGCTTCCTTGATAGCAGCTTGGGTAATATCTGTGGATCACTGGGTCTCCCTCTTACAAGGCTGGATAACCCAATCTGGAATCCTAATAGGCCGCACCTGCGCTCTGGCCTAGTCACTGTTCCGCTCTGCAGCACTGTGTCCTGTCTCTTTCACTCCCTGGCGCGCTCTGCCAGCTATCTCCACGAGGCTCAGGATGTACAGCGGCTGTGTCCCACCCACTTCCTGTGTCTGCTCGCAAAGCATGCCGGGAAACGTAGTCCCAATGTTCAGTGTCTCTTATCGCGCTTGTCTCCCTCCGGTGGCCAAAAATGGGTACTGCCACAGTAAGGTTTTAAACACAGCGCTACAAAAGTAATGTCCTCAGAGACTTCTTGAAGGACTGGAGAGACGGGGAGAGTCTAATGTTGCGGGGGAGGGAGTTCTATAGGAAGTGGGCAGCTCGGGAGAAGTCCTGAAGGCAAGAGCTGTGGATGCGGGTACGAAGAGCTGATAGTGTCAGATCATTGGCCGAGTGAAGTGGTTGGGACGGGATGTACTGGTTTATAAGGGAAGAGATGTAGGTAGGGTCGCAGCATGGAGAGCTTTGTATGTGACCAATATAATGAATTGGATTCTAAAGGAAACAGGAACCAGTGTAGAGATTGACAAAGGGGTGAGGTGCGAGAGGTGTGGTGTAGGAGTCTGGCACTTGCATACATTATAGACTGCAGAAGGAGAATCTGGGATCTCTTATGGCTAGAGAGAAGGAGGTTACAGTAGTCGAGGCGGGAGATAATAAGAGCTTGGATGAGCATTGTGCGTTGTGTGTGCCTTGGAATCTCCAAGCTTTAAGGAGCTACCTCTAACCTCTCTATATTTGCCTGGATACCTGAATCACCTTCTACTCCACTGGACATCCTATTCCTCCAAACCCTTGTTCTGCAGACCACCTGGATATCTTATTCCTCCAAACCCTTACTCTGCAGACCGCCTGGATATCCTATTCCTCCAAACCCTTATTCTGCAGACCACCTGGACATCCTATTCCTCCAAACCCTTATTCTGCAGACCACCTGGACATCCTATTCCTCCAAACCCCTACTCTGCAGACCGCCTGGATATCCTATTCCTCCAAACCCTTATTCTGCAGACCACCTGGACATCCTATTCCTCCAAACCCTTATTCTGCAGACCACCTGGACATCCTATTCCTCCAAACCCTTGTTCTGCAGACCACCTGGACATCCTATTCCTCCAAACCCTTGTTCTGCAGACCACCTGGACATCCTATTCCTCCAAACCTTATTCTGCAGACCACCTGAACATCCTATTCCTCGTAAACCTTATTCTGCAGACCACCTGGACATCCTATTCCTCCAAACCCTTGTTCTGCAGACCACCTGGACATCCTATTCCTCCAAACCCTTGTTCTGCAGACCACCTGGACATCCTATTCCTCCAAACCCTTATTCTGCAGACCACCTGAACATCCTATTCCTCGTAAACCTTATTCTGCAGACCACCTGGACATCCTATTCCTCCAAACCCTTATTCTGCAGACCACCTGGACATCCTATTCCTCCAAACCCTTATTCTGCAGACCACCTGGACATCCCATTCCTCCAAACCCTTATTCTGCAGACCACCTGGACATCCTATTCCTCCAAACCCTTATTCTGCAGACCACCTGGACATCCCATTCCTCCAAACCCTTATTCTGCAGACCACCTGGACATCCCATTCCTCCAAACCCTTATTCTGCAGACCACCTGGACATCCTATTCCTCCAAACCCTTATTCTGCAGACCACCTGGACATCCTATTCCTCCAAACCCTTATTCTGCAGACCACCTGGACATCCTATTCCTCCAAACCCTTATTCTGCAGACCACCTGGACATCCTATTCCTCCAAACCCTTATTCTGCAGACCACCTGCATATCCTATTCCTCCAAACCCTTATTCTGCAGACCACCTGGACATCCTATTCCTCCAAACCCTTATTCTACAGACCACCTGGACATCCTATTTGTTTGCAGACTTCCTGGACTTATTTCTCAAGATACCCTTCTCGAATTCCATATCTTCACACCTCCTTGATCCTCCAATCCTCCTTCATATTTGAACTACAAGGACTTACCTGGAACTCATTATAAGACTGTTCTATGAGGACTCAGATATATATCTATATATTCCTTTATATTATACTCCGCTGTTATCACTACTTCCCCTGATCTACAGTTTCTTATATATTCAGTACTCTTGCATTTAACCGCTTATCCTTTCTTTCTTCATGTTACAGTGTAATGCCCCACTCTGCGGCCTGCTCCCCGGCCGGACCGCCATGCATACTCACCTGAGGTCCCTTGTGGCGCGCCGCTCGGTTCTCAAGATGGAGGAGACAGTTCGCGGTACGCCCCACGCCGCCGACAGGATCTGAATGCCGGGAAACTAAGTGTGCACGTGCGATAGGGATGTGCGTTTCGGGTTTCGGAATTTCCACGAAATTTCCCGATTCGTGTTTTCGGATGCGGCCGAATTTCCGAAAATTTTTAGATCCGAAAATACCAGATCCGAAAAGTTTTCCGAGCCGAACCGAAATATTTTCGGAATTTTCGAATGGACTTGAAATGTGTCAAATCGAAATTTATTGCTTTGAAACGAGGAGAACAGACGTTCTGAAAAACGAAAATTTCCGAAATCACGAAAAGTCGATACAAAAAACGAGCTAAGTGACACGAAAATACAAAAAATGGTCGATATTCCGAAAAATATTGTACACGAAAAACGAGTCGAGCCGAACCGAATCTAAACAGAAAGCGGTCGAAACGAGCCGAATCGAAAAGTTTAAAAATCCGAAAAATCGAACCGAACCGAAAAAAATAAATAAAAAAAAAATCGGTGCACAAGCCTAACGTGCGATCGCATGCCCTCTTAAGAACCAAAGCTCCAGCCCTCTGCTGGTCAATTACGGGTACTGCATGACACCTGTTCTGGAGATCCTCATATTCCTCCCATTGACCTATCAAGAACTCAGGTATCCCAGCTCCTCCTATGAGTCCCAGGTGAACAGTGTTCCTATGATCCTCTGAACCCTATTTAAACCTGCCGCCTTTCTCAGTTCATTAACTGGGTTATACTGTGGCCTCATCGCTCCAGTTTCCCAGTGTTCCCTTGTGTTCCTGCTCCAGCGTATTCCATTCTCTGATCCCCTGCCCATCGACCCGGATTGCCTCAACGACCACGGTACCTTCTCCTGCCCATCGACCCGGATTGCCTCAACGACCACGGTACCTTCTCCTGCCCATCGACCCGGATTGCCTCAACGACCACGGTACCTTCTCCTGCCCATCGACCCGGATTGTCTCAACGACCACGGTACCTTCTCCTGCCCATCGACCCGGATTGCCTCAACGACCACGGTACCTTCTCCTGCCCATCGACCCGGATTGCCTCAACGACCACGGTACCTTTCCTGCCCATCGACCCGGATTGCCTCAACGACCACGGTACCTTCTCCTGCCATCGACCCGGATTGCCTCAACGACCACGGTACCTTCTCCTGCCATCGACCCGGATTGCCTCAACGACCACGGTACCTTCTCCTGCCCATCGACCTGGATTGCCTCAACGACCACGGTACCTTCTCCTGCCCATCGACCTGGATTGCCTCAACGACCACGGTACCTTCTCCTGCCCATCGACCCGGATTGCCTCAACGACCACGGTACCTTCTCCTGCCCATCGACCCGGATTGCCTCAACGACCACGGTACCTTCTCCTGCCCATCGACCCGGATTGCCTCAACGACCACGGTACCTTCTCCTGCCCATCGACCCGGATTGCCTCAATGACCACGGTACCTTCTCCTGCCCATCGACCCGGATTGCCTCAACGACCACGGTACCTTCTCCTGCCCATCGACCCGGATTGCCTCAATGACCACGGTACCTTCTCCTGACATCCTTTAGTTGCTGCTTATTGTTCTGGACTTTCTATTACACTAAACCTTGGCTATTGCTACATTATCTCTTGATCTCCTTTCTTCATCGGCTTGTCATTGGGTTTCATACACACAACGCTATACAGGGGGGGGGGGCGCCAGCTCCTGCATCACATTCTTACATTGTTATATTATCCAGCATTTCTGCCTATTCCTTCTCTGTAGCGTCAGTTTACCTATTGATGATATCATTTATTCAGCATCCTCCCTCGTTCCTATAACCCGTCCTATATTCTTATTGCCTTTTAGTTATTTATTCTGTCTTTCAATAAATCTCTTTATATACATATATATCTGTCTTGTGAGACTCTCATTGCACAGTGGCTCCAACCTGCCGCCCCGGAACCTGTATCCTGGCAGACATGAAAACTCGCCCAGCAGCACCCCGCTAATTTGAGAGCCCTGTTTCAGAGGGTATCTGTGGGCTGCCGCTGTCACTGGGTTGTCTGGAGGTGGAGACCCCTCTGCGTAGAATTATTACATTGCTGCTACTGTCTGTGTGTCATGTGCCTCGCCGCCGGCGCCCCAAGAGAACTAAGAACAAGTTGCCTGATAGTGGTAAGATTAGCAGTGAATCTCCTGACAAGCCTTGCTGAGCTAGTAACCAGGTCCTAGCTAATGCCTTCTGATTTCTCCTCTACAAAAGAGGACCACACCTATCCCATAATGCTTCTGCATTAAACTAGTGATCTCCTCACTAGCAAGAAGCTACTCCAGTTCCTGATACCTGCTTAGACCCTTGTTGCATCCTGTCTTCTCCACGTTATCTGCAGATAACCCCTCTACAGTCTCCTGCCTCAAAGATCTCCTGCTACAGATCCTGTCTAAAGATCTTCTGCTACAGATCCTGTTTAAAGATCTTCTGCTACAGATCCTGTTTAAAGATCTTCTGCTACAGATCCTGTCTAAAGATCTTCTGCTACGGATCCTGTTTAAAGATCTCCTGCTACAGATCCTGTCTAAAGATCTTCTGCTACAGATCCCGTTTAAAGACCTTCTGCTACAGATCCTGTTTAAAGATCTTCTGCTACAGATCCTGTTTAAAGATCTTCTGCTACAGATCCTGTTTAAAGATCTTCTGCTACAGATCCTGTTTAAAGATCTTCTGCTACAGATCCTGTTTAAAGATCTTCTGCTACAGATCCTGTTTAAAGATCTTCTGCTACAGATCCTGTTTAAAGATCTTCTGCTACAGATCCTGTTTAAAGATCTT
This sequence comes from Leptobrachium leishanense, assembly GCA_009667805.1. NCBI lineage: Eukaryota > Metazoa > Chordata > Amphibia > Anura > Megophryidae > Leptobrachium > Leptobrachium leishanense. Next base: position 100,947 of record RXON01000637.1, read on the forward strand.
CTGCTACAGATCCTGTTTAAAGATCTTCTGCTACGGATCCTGTTTAAAGATCTCCTGCTACAGATCCTGTCTAAAGATCTTCTGCTACAGATCCCGTTTAAAGACCTTCTGCTACAGATCCTGTTTAAAGATCTTCTGCTACAGATCCTGTTTAAAGATCTTCTGCTACAGATCCTGTTTAAAGATCTTCTGCTACAGATCCTGTTTAAAGATCTTCTGCTACAGATCCTGTTTAAAGATCTTCTGCTACAGATCCTGTTTAAAGATCTTCTGCTACAGACCCTTGTAACAGATCTCTGTGCCCGGACAGGGTCACATCTGCCAAATGCTGCTTCATCGCTGGACACCCAGTTTCTCCTCGTGACTCTCACACCTTTCTCTTGTACCTTAGCCACAGCTCAAGGCCCGGTGTATGTAGAGAGCCTGACTAGCACCCCCAGGAATAAGCCGAAGCTGTAGACCTGGAGCCTTTCCTTGGAACAGCAGGCAGAAGATTCCTGGTACTCCAAATCATGAGTCGTGACTTCAAGCTTGGTCAGAATAGAACTGACTGTTTATTACACAACACAGAGATACACTCAACCACCAACCTCATTTACATACAATCAAGCAGATAACTGCACAAATCAGATTAACTACCAGGACCTTCAAACAATGGAGAATGGGGAAGAGAAAGCACGTAAACAAAAGGAATCTCTTACTGAGAGAATTTACACAATAGCAGCTACTAATACAGAGATCTACACTATACAGGGAATAACACACAGACATCAGAAATCTTTAGTTAACTGGCATATATATAAAACAGGGAAAATCACATTGAGGTACTTATAAAAATAAGGGCTAACGAACTTTTAATAACACACAAATAAATAAACACTTGAACTGTTGTACTGCGCTACAGCGTAGTGGCGGCCGTCCCGTCACAACCCTGTTTAAAGACCTTCTGCTACAGACCCTGTTTAAAGACCTTCTGCTACAGACCTTCTGCTACAGATCCTGTTTAAAGACCTCTAAACCACTTTTAGTTCCCCTCAACCACCGCCGCCCCGAACCTCTTTTGTTCAAATATGTGCACCCGTACCAAAAACTAGTAGAATAGAACAATACAACTTGTCATTAAAGTGATTTTCTTACATAGCTGAATCATAAAACGATTAAAACGGGGTTTCCTTTTTTTTTTATTCACCCTTTATCGTTTCCACAAAACATTTTCACTGATAATATGAATCACCAGACAAAAAACTGGTTGTTGAAGAAGTTCAATAGTACCAATCAATAGAACTTGTGAAACCTTCCAAGTAAGGCGCTTAGAGATATTCTGGTGAGTGATTCTGATTTCAAACAGATCTTTTCTATTCATCTTAAGGTTTTAAGTTAGGTCTGGTGAATAAATTAGGTTAGGCTGGTGACTAATTTTTCTTACTGATTAGCATAGAATTGGGTGCTATTTGCTAAGAGGTTAAGCTTGTCCACACCTTGCTGGGGGAGGTGTTCTTAGGTGACTATATAAAGATTGGGGATATTAGCTTGTCTAATAGAGTTTGTGAAGCCTTCTAAGTGCAATCCTTCCAAGTGAGGCACTTAGAGATACTCTGGAGGTAGTCTGAGGTTAGACAGGAGGTAGAAAACCTACAAAAAGGTAAGATTTGCTGGTTTTAAATCCATCCTTACATTTTATAATAGCAGGCTTGGTCCAGTGTAAGAGCTGTCATGCATTTGTTTTTAGATCCAATTTTTGGAGGTTTGGAGTGTGCCTGATATGTAGGCAGCTCTCTTTATTGCAGTAGGAAATTGCCTGTTTGAAGTCTGAGATTTGTAAATTATCTGTTAGACAAACTCAGACTATGACTGCTACAAAGCCACTGCCACAGAGGCCTCCTAGGAGCAGCAGATGGACTACTGTAGGATCTGGTAGACTTAGCGTTGTGGATAGAAGGAATGTCCCACAGTCTGTGGCTCTTCTTAATTCTTTTGAGGCACTTTCAGAGTGTAGTGGTAAGACGGAAGTAGGCTCAGACACCAAGTTGAGGAACCACCATCCCCTATGCCTAAGGTATGCAGGACTGCAACCAAGGACAAAAAGGAAAAGGTGGGACTTGATAGAATCACCCAGCAACAATTGCCTTCTATCATAAGAGGTGTTGAGCTGGATAGTAGTGGTGTGGTGAGATGTCTTCCTGGGGCTACTGATCGTAGAGACAGACGTATTCTCAATATTGTCAAACAAGCAAAGCAGCAAGGGGAAGTGGACGTTCTAGTCCATCTAGGGACAAATGACTTGGCTAGCAATGAGGTTTCTGAGATTAAGGAAGATTTTTGTGTTCTTGGAGGTGAAATACAGCAGATTGCGTCCACTGTGTCATTCTCTGAAGTTTTGCCTGTGCAGAACATTCAGGATAGGCAGATGTGCACTAGGGAATTTAATTTGTGGCTTCGGGAATGGTGTTGGGAGCAAGTATTTGGCTTTGTGTCCCATGATAGCTTTAATTGGAGCAGAAAGGAACTGTATAAAAAAGATGGTTTGCATCTTACTCATAGGGGAACATATGTTCTCAGTGAGAAGTTCAAAGGTTTCACAAAGGAATATTTAAACTAGGAGGGGGGGGACAAAAGGGTAAAAAACAATCTGCCTGATTGTCCCCCAAAACTAAATCTGAGGGTGCAAGCAACATGCGGGGTAAAAAAATCACAAGCTCAGAGTCGTGTCTATAAATGCTCGCAGTTTAGTCAATAAAATCAATGAACTGGAGGCAATGATGGCAGCTGAAAAAGTAGATTTAGTGGCGGTTACTGAGACATGGTTCAGTGAGAAAAATAACTGGGACATAACAATACCGGGGTACTCTTTATATAGAAAAGACAGAGAAGGTAGGAAAGGAGGAGGAGTGGCCCTGTATGTGAAAAACAACATAAAAACGAACCAAATAAAAGTGAGCGAGGTGAACATAGAGTCAGTTTGGGTTACGCTAACATTTGGCAATCATACAGTAGCTTGTGTAGGTGTGATCTATAGACCCCCTGGACAAGTAGAAGAGCTAGATAATCTGCTGGTTGAGGAAATAGCCAAAATGACAATGAAGGGGGCAGTGGTGTATTTAGGTTTTGTGCTGCCCTAGGCCTGACTAAACTCGTGCACCCCCTAATTTAAATTTGAGGCACCCCTTCCTATCAAGGGCACACCTCTTCCTGGTTAATCCCCACCCTTCCTCTTTAAGCTCCACCTTTTCCTCTTAGAGCTCCGCCTTTTCCTCTCTTTATATTAAAAGTGGATACCAAGCGCCTACTTGTATATTTTGTATACCATTTCAAATGTATCTATTGAGATAAATAAAATTATGAAATGATTAAATTCAAGCATTTTTACAAAGAAGAGCCACGCATGTCAAGTATACTGGATCACAGCCGCTCTAATTGGTTGAACACTAAAATCCACAGAAAAGTGCACTGCATATGAGTGTATCACAGAGCTGCACAGCAATAAAACCCACAGAAATGTGCACTGTGTATGAGCATATCACAGAACTGCACAGCAATACAACGCACAGTAATGTGCAGTGTGTATGAGTGTATCCCAGAGCTCCAGGGCAATAAAACTCACAGTACTATGCAGTGTGTATCACAGAATCCACAGCAATAAAACTCCCAGCAATGCAATGTGCGGTGTGTATGAGTGCATCAGAATCCACTGCAATAAAACTCCCAGCAATGCAATGTGTGGTGTGTGTCAGCGTATCAGAATCCACAGCAATAAAACTCCCAGCAATGCAAAGTGTGGTGTGTATGAGTGCATCAGAATCCACTGCAATAAAACTCCCAGCAAACCGAGTGTATATGAGCACACAGTAATTATTTATTCTACATTTACCGGCCTCCGTCCACGGTAGGGCTGTGTGCAGAGTCAGCAGGGACTGTGTACAGACTCAGCAGGAGGTCCCTCCAGGCCACGTTAGGATCGCGGCTGTGCCGGTGCGTGGAGCCATCTTGTCAACAGTGGGGTGCCACTGCCAGAGGGTGCACCGTGGCTTTGATTCCCTTTCCGGTGGGTGTTCAGTCCAGAATAGAGTGACAGTCCATGTTAATGAAAGGGCGGGCAGCTGCGTACGTGCGTGTCACGTGGTTCAGCCAGTCAGGTGGTACTGAGAATCAGTACCACCTGACTGGCCGGACCGAGTGTGACCTGCACGCACGCAGCCTCACCAGGAGCCAGGCAGCTCAATAACAAATTTCTATCACTGCAGTGCTGGTTAAGGAAAGGTCCACTTTAAACAGCAGTAAGCAGACAGGGCTTCACATTCTGCTGATACCCCCCCCTTTACCTGCCATTTACTGTCATCTTCTCTCTCTGGAAACAAATCACATCCCCCTCCCCTCTCCTAGGGGGAGGAGCTATGGAGGGAGGAGAGGAAGATTTTTATTCTATTTGATTTTATTCCGTATGCGAACGACCTGCTCCGCTGCTCGTTGTTTGAGAACACAGCTCAAAGCTGAAACACAGTGACAGTGGCACCTCCTAGTACCCCCTAATGACACCCCAATAATCACTGGTACCTGGGGCGGCCCACCCTCCACCACTCCTCTAAGTACACCACTGCTCTGTGATATGCTCACACACAAGTTTGGCGAACTGCCAGCAAGTACAGTGCTGTTTGAAGGCAGTGCAAATCCCCATAGAGAAGTAATGGTTAATCTATTCAGAAAACACCAAACAGCAGAGAAATGTCAGTGAAATGCCCTGATGTTCGGTGGTTTCAATCAGCAGGTTTATTCAGGTGAACCCCATAGGTTTCAATGTTAAACATATTCCCGTTTATATGCAATATCTAATAAACCATTTATTATTTTAATCTGCAGTAAAAAGTCTTTATTTATTGATTGATTTTTTTTTTTTAGTACCTTTTAGTAATTTTTCAGATTTTTTTTGGCAAAATTCCCCCCCCCTTTTTTTTAATAGCGGTTCTTTTTTTTCTGTAACAGAACTTTTTATTATCAATCATAGGATCTTATATGTAAATTCCAGACATTTTCGTTCAGTAGTTCTTTTGAAAACAGCAGGCCATGGATTTGCGGTGGCAGCATACAGCGGCCGACTCCATGCACTTTGGGGACCCTGCGATGAATGGTGAATTCACTGCAGGGTGGGGAAATTTTATTCCCCGAAGTGCAGGGAACTACAGAACACCAAAATGTTGGCATCATTTCGGTGCTCTGTGAGTATCCCAATTAATTAGTGATGAGGTTTTTTGTTGCCCCCTGGAAAGTGAAAGCCTAGGCCTTGCCTACCCAGGACATACTTGAAAATTAGTGACATCTCAATGTTTCCTCCCTGGTAAAATAGTTTGCAAAAGTAAAAAAAAAAAAATAATAATTGTTTTTTCTGGGGTGGGGCCACCCGGCGGGCCGCCGCCGCCCCCTGGAAAGTGCCGCCCTAGGCCTTGTTGGCCTAGGCCAAAATACACCAGTGGAAGGGGGAAGTTATTATCATGGGGGACTTTAATCTACCTGATGTGAACTGGAAAACCAAAACAGCTGGGTGCACCAGGAGTACAAATATTCTAAACACCCTACTGGGATTATCTCTAACACAAGTAGTTGAGGAGCCGACCCGTAAAGAGGCCATATTGGATTTAATACTCACAAATAGAGGTTTGGTATCAGAAGTTGTTGTAGGTGAAAATTTGGGATCTAGTGATCACCAGTCAGTGTGGTTTAATATAAGAACAGGGATGGAGCCGCACCACACAAAAACAAAAGTTTTAGACTTTAAAAAAACAGATTTTTCTAAAATGAGATTTTGTGTGAATGAGTCATTATCAGACTGGAGGAGTTTAAAGGGAGTCCAGGAGAAATGGGATTATTTAAAAGGAGGCATTATTGAAGGCCACAGGCAACTGCATTAAACAGCAAAAAAGGGAAGAAACCACTGTGGTACTCTACAGAAGTGGCCAAAATGGTAAAGAACAAAAAGACAGCATTCAATAATTATAAAAAAACTAAAGTAAAGAAGATAGGCAAACCTATAAGATTAGGCAGAAAGAGGCAAAGCAATTTATAAGAACTTTCAAAGCACACGCAGAAGAGAAAATAGCTCAGTCAGCAAAAAAGGGGGACAAAACATTTTTTAGAAACTTCAGTTACTCTGATGAGAACCATCAGGGTACTAGTGTCTCTCAGAGACCAAATTAAAATTTAACTTTTAATGAACGATATAAAAGAGAATCAAACATGAACATAAACATAAATTGACAAAATTCACAAGACAGTAATAAAACCAAAACTGCTGAAAAAAGCGTATGAATATACCAGCAGGAGCAGAGATTGACAAGCTGTGCAGCAATTGACAAATGCAAGATCACAAAAATAGTTGGATAATGAAAAAAGATGGGCTGCTGGCTAGTTTGCAATCAAGAAATCACAAATACACTGCGGGTAGCTAAGGCTAGGGACAGATGAGCGCATTTTCTGCAGCCACCGTCAAAATGTACGTCGATGCGTGCGCACGCATTTTTTCACGGAATACGCTTAAGTGGTCAGACGATGCGCAATTCTGGACGTATTTCATGACGATGGGGTGAAAAGAAGTCTAGGGAAATCCGGCTGTTTGAACGTTATGTTGGCCGCACACTAGCAGCGTCTGACGTCTCCTAATCACGCACACACGCTGCTATGCGGCCGCAGCGCACTCTGTACGTCAGTAGCAGCGGTTTCACGTTCTGATAAAAATGCGTTCATTTGCCGGTTGCGTGGTGTCGGCGCACTTTCGTACGCACGTACTGCGTATATTGGCCGTCATTGGCCGTTATGTGCTGCTACTGCCGCCGTGATTTAGTGCGCCTGCACGCGCGTTCCGACTGCCCCACTCTGACCCTAGCCTAAGCAGAGGAACAAAAATCTGCAAAAACAAGGGTGTATATATGAACACCAACTGAGACAATGAATGACAAAAAACACCATAAATGACCTTCAAGGGTCATCTCAAAGTGTAGTAATAAGGAATGTAATGAAGGTAATGGCTATCGCATGCTGTCAATTAGAGGTCACAAATTGGTTACAGTTGAAGTGAGCAGAAGGACAAATCTGCTAAAGGTGATATATATACATAACAACAGAGGCAATGAATTTATAATAAACACGATAAATGACCTTCGAGGGTCATTTCAAAAGTGTTGTGGTGGAAAAAATATATAATAATGTTGACTGTGTTAAATGACAAAACACTGCACATGAAGGGCTAACAAGCCCAATGGAATGAGCAGAAGAAAACAACAAGGCGAAGGATCTCCAATGGGGAGTTTTAATTCAAATAACCCAATACAATGATGCTCAGAGATAAATACAATTATATATTGCCAAAGGCATAAAAAAGACGTATAGGCAACCAGTGGTTCAAATCTCCAAGCAAAGGTATTATGATTGAAAATGGAGAGATCCTGCCAAGGACGTGCACCCGACGCGCGTTTCGCCACGAATGGCTCGTCAGGAGTGCTTACGGGTTGAGAAGAGAGAAGGCTGTTTAAATGAGTCAGATACCGCCCTAATTAGTGAATAAACCAATAGAATAGCTAGGTGACGAATGGTCCAATCAATTGCCTGTCTAGAGGATTGACAGGTAAAACCACCAATAAGAACCGATACTCCTAACGTCTGCCTAAGCTGCTGGTGACACATATGCATTGTTATTGAGCGGCCCAACCACGATTATAGCCACAAAAATCAAATCGAAATTACGTCACCAGCAATTGTCGATCGGGAAAGTGCATACTCATAATGCCAGAATGCCAACATTTTTTAGATACATAAAAGAGAAAAGAAAAGTAAAACAAGGATTAGTTAGATTAAAAACAAAGGAAGGAAGGTATGTAGAAGAGGATAAAATTCTCGCTGACTGCCTCAATGAATATTTTTGTTTAGTCTTTGCAGAAGAAAAGGAAGGAAAGGGACCTCAGTTAGGAGGAAACACTAAAGAGACATTTATAGATCAGTTTACAGAGGAGGAGGTTCTACAGCAGCTGTCTAAAGTAAACACAAATAAGTCAATGGGGCCTGATGGGATCCACCCTAAATTATTAAAAGAGCTCAGTGATGTAAAAACCATTAACAGATTTATTTAACCAATCCTTGCTAATGGAAGTCATCCCAGAAGACTGGAAATTAGCAAATGTTGTGCCCATTTACAAGAAGGGTAGTAGGGAGGAATCGGGGAACTATAGGCCAGTTAGTCTTATGTCAGTAGTGGGGAAATTAATGAAAACCATGTTAAAGGAAAGGATTGTTGAACATCTAAAAACACATAGATTACAGGATCAGAAACAACATGGGTTTACCTCAGGGAGATCATGCCAAACTAATCTTATAGATTTTTTTGATTGGGTAACAAAAATAATAGACACAGGGTGCAGTAGACATTGCTTATTTAGATTTCAGTAAGGCTTTTGATACTGTTCCGCATAGAAGGCTTATCAATAAATTGCAATCTTTGAGCTTGGATTCCAATATTGTTGAATGGATTAGGCAGTGGCTGAGTGACAGGCAACAGAGGGTTGTGGTAAATGGAGTTTATTCGGCGCAAGGTCTTGTTACCAGTGGGGTACCTCAGGGGTCAGTACTTGGACCCATTCTCTTTAATATTTATATTAGTGATATTGCAGAAGGTATTAATGGTAAAGTATGTCTTTTTGCTGATGACACAAAGATTTGCAACAGGGTTGACGTTCCTGGAGGGATCAGCCAAATGACAAATGATTTAGGTAAACTAAAAAAACGGTGGGAGCTGTGGCAATTGAGTTTTAATGTGGATAAGTGCAATATAATGCACCTGGGACGTAAAAACCCTGTCATGCCTGCTGGTGCTCCTGCAGTGCGGCCATCCCAACAGAGAGGGCGCCAGTCTCTGAATCAGGCCACTTTGAATGCCACACCTGGTCAGGAATCTAGGTCTTTAAATATCAGTCACTGACTGTGCTCTGGGCCCTGACGTGGTTATTTCTAGCCCTCAGCGCGTGTCTATAGCTCCTGCATATTGGTTTTCTGGTTTGACTTCTGGCTTGTATATTGACTGTGTTTTCTGTGATTATCCCTTGGCTTATGTTTATCTCGTGTACCGACCTCTGGCTTGTTATTACTACGATATCTCTCCTGTCCCTGATCTGTACTTCTATGTATTTTAGATTAGTACCTGGCCATTCTAAGGACCAGCTTCTCAGTTTAGGGTTTTTTCTTGCCTTTCTGGGTTTTGTCTGCGTGCTGGGTGACTCTATATCCTTACATTACGCCAGGGCCATGGACCCTGCAGACATTGCCCAGCAGTTTGCTGCTTGCTGTTCCCATATAAGGGAGGCTGATGACAAGATGTATCATTTAGCAATTTTGCTGGAAACGTTCTTGGAGAATACAGATTGCGTGCAGTCTCCTTCACCTGCTCCTATAACCCATTCTGACACTTCTATTGTTAAATCCACTGTTCCAGTGCAAATGTTGCCCTCTGTTACTTTCTGTGGTGAGGCTGCTGCATGCAGAGGATTTCTGAATCAAATTGATGTATGTTTTGAATTAAATCCTCATATGTATAACTGACAGAGCTAAAGTATGTTTTCTTTTTAACCATCTCAGAGACAAGGCCTTAGACTGGGCTACTGCATTATGGGAGTCTAAAAATCCCATAATAAATAACTACGAGGAATTTGTTACCCACTTAAAGAGTGTGTTTAACCCTCCCAGAAAAACAAATTCTGCTATTAAAACGGTTAATGAGGTTAAGTCAGGGAGACAGACCTGTGTTGGAATATGCTGTTGATTTTCAGACGCTGCTGCCGAGGTTAATTGGGATAATGAAACTCTGGTGTCCTGTTTTCTGGAGGGTTTGTCTGACTCGTTAACCCTTGCTATTACAGCAAGGGTTCTGCCTGTGAATATGAATGATCTAATTCCCTTCTGTATGGAGCTGGAAGACCAAATCAGGGACATGTGTAAAACAAAAGTGCAACCTAATAGGTTAATGCCGTGTGTGTCTCCAGAGTTTAACCCTGCTGCATCTGACAACCCTGTACCTCAACCAATGCAGTCTGGAGAGATTAAACCGTCAGAGGAGAGGGGACTGGTATCAGAGGTCATGACATTGTCTCCTTCTGTCTATAAAAAGTGTTGTTACTTTACTATTATGATTGAGGTGGGTTCCTCCATTATTCAGGTAGATGCACTTCTTGATTCAGGGGCAGAGGACAATTTTATGGACACCACTTTTGCATTGGAGAAAGGGATTCCCTGTGTGGAAAAAAACCCACCTATAGCTATTCGTGCTATAGATGGCAGACCCCTTTCCAACCCATATATTTCTAAGGAGACCAGTCCTATTCCCATGTCTGTAGGAGTTCTCCATAAAGAGACTGTGGTATGCCAACTCCTATCATCTCCTTCATGTCCTGTTGTTTTGGGGTATCCTTGGTTACAAATACACAATCCAGTCATAGACCGGAGAAGAAACACTGTTCTGTCATGGAGCAAGTCTTGTTTTGATTCATGCATAATTCCTGTCAAGTCTGTGCACACCATAAATTAACCCACTGCTGCTCCTTTATCTGTATTGGTTCCTATACAGTATGAGGGGGTCAGGGAGGTTTTCAACAAAGGAGGGGCTGAGACTTTACCTGAGCATAGTCCCTATGATTGGGCTACTAATCTTCTTCCTGGCACTTTTCCTCCCAAGGGATGAGTGTATCCTCTGTCTCAACATGAGAACCTCATATTGGAGGAGTACATAAAGTATTCCCTTGCTAAGGGCTTCATAAGGAAATCCACATCTCCTGCTGGTGCTGGGTTCTTTTTTGTCTCTAAGAAAGAAGGGGACTTAAGACCCTGCATAGACTATAGGGGATTAAATAAAATAACTGTGAAAAACGCCTATCCCATTCCATTGATTGTGGAACTCTTTGACAGGTTAAAAGGTTCCCAGATCTTTTCTAAGATTGACTTAAGAAGCGCGTATAACTTAGTGCGTATTAAAGATGGTGATGAATGGAAAACCGCTTTCAATACCAGATCTGGTCACTACGAGTACCTTGTAATGCCCTTTGGGCTATGTAACGCTCCAGCTGTGTTCCAAGATTTTATAAATGATGTTTTGCGTGATTTCATACACGACTGTGTCATCGTGTATTTGGATGATATACTTATTTACTCACCTGATCTCGCTACTCACCACTTGCAGGTTAAAAAGGTTCTTCAGACGTTGTTAAACAATGGCCTTTACTGTAAATTGGAGAAGTGTCTCTTTGACCAACCTAAGTTAGCATTTCTGGGTTATGTCATTTCCGAAGAAGGATTTTCCATGGACCCGGCTAAAGTTACTGCTGTTACTGACTGGCAATGTCCTATAGGGCTAAAAGCTATTCAGAGATTCATAGGGTTCGCCAACTATTACCGCAGATTCATACTCAATTTCTCCACAATACTGGCACCCATTACCAATATGACCAAGAAGGGAGCTAATACCCGTATTTGGTCCCCTGAAGCCATTAAAGCCTTTGAGACTCTTAAAGAGGCTTTTTCTACGGCCCCTATACTTGTTCACCCTGATCCAAGGAAGCCTTTCATCCTACAGGTTGATGCCTCTGAGACAGGAGTAGGAGCTGTTCTCTCCCAAAGAGAATCCTCTGACCAACCACTCAAGCCTTGTGGCTTCTTTTCCAAGAAATTATCTAGTGCTGAAAGGAACTATGATATCGGTAACCATGGGCGACTCTACAGGGGGGCAAGGGGGGCAATTGCCCCCCTAGGTTATTCCTTGCCCCCCCATGTGCCCCCCCACCAAAAATCAGCATCCAGCTTCCCACACTTCTTCGGACCAACATATCTCCGTTGCTATGCATCGTATATGGAAGAACTAGGTGTCATTCGAAAGGGCAGATTCTGGCCTTTCCACAGATACCCAACATGACCATATTCAGTGTGAAGTATAAGTCATAAAACATTAAATAAAAACATTTACTTAAACTTAAACATTTTCACAGGGTTGAAATGGCTCAGCAGTGAAATGGTTAATGTTCAGACTATACACTACATTGTGTATTACGTTAGTTTTTGCCTTGGTTTTAGTTGTATATTAAGGGTTAATGGGCAGGCTTCATCCCTTACAGTATACATTTGATTAATGGCATTTTACAGGTTGATGGGTAAACTACATGCCTCAGTGTATTCATTTCATGTTTTCCCTTGATCAATGGCATTTTAGGGGTTAAGGGGTAGCTAAATGCCACATTCTGTATTATTTTTATTGTATTTCTCTGGGTTTATGGCATTTTAGGGGTTATTATGGAAGTTAGAATCTAAAGGGTCTAATGATCTTCAGATCCTCTGCTTTCCGTCACATTTCGGGGAATTTATTTTGCAGAAAATAAGGTGAATTCCCTATTTAGCGAATGGTCACTGTAATTTTCTAAAAGTGGAGTCGGTGAAGCAGTTATCAGACATTCAGCGAAAACTGCCGAACTGCAGCAAATAAAATATTGAATTTAAGTATCAGGTTAGTACAACAAAAAAAGGCATCATTGCATCACATTACTCTGGGGTTTTGGAATCTTATTTATATATACTTATTTAGGGCACTATTACCTGGTGTGAGCTAACCCTTGCGTCGGCGTGATTTTCCGTTAGCGCCAGGTTAATTGAGTCTAGCGCCTGACCAAGTGATCGTTTGCTTCCTGCTACAAATGGGAAAAATCACTTAGCGCGTTGCTATTAGCGATTTGTACAGCGAGCTTACTGTACTTTCCGCGTCCTATACTTAACATAGGGAGTGCTAGAGATCTCTAGCGCTTTTGCAGCTAACAGATCACTTGGTGCCAGCGCTAAATTTTTTGAGGTGCACTAATTGCAACATTTTACCTACTGCTCAACCCTGGTGCTAACTCCAAAAAAACAGAAAAACCAGGTCCTCGTCCAAAATTAATAGGCAATTGAAAGGAATGCAGCACAGGTGTTCTCTTGGCCCCATACACCATAGTAATGGATATGGTCAGCAATGTCGCTGCTGTTGCCGAAAGCTCTATTATAAATGTATCCTTTATGCACATATATCCTAATTCTAATATATTGCCACATTTTATGCTGGGGGTTATTCATAGTATGTAAGTAGTTGATTATTAGGGTGACTGTGTGGACCATGTTTAAAGGGACACGTGAATATGTCTTGCCCTGAAACATGTATTATTGCTATGCTGCAGCAGGGAAATTGTTGTCGTTAACCTGGCCTTCCTTTTGGATCTATTAAATGCAGTGTAATGATTCTACATGCTGTTGGGTGGCATTTATCATGCAATGCCCATCAGTCTTAATATATGTGTGCATCAAAACATGGATGATATGACCACTGTGGAGGATTTTAATAATGCAGGGGTGTGAGGTTATTCACTGGATGTGTTCATATTCAAGCTTGTGAGGGCGGGGGATAGGTATGGAAAAGAAACAGTTCTATCCTGTACACAACCGCATTAGCGCTGGGTCTCAGCCCGGGTCTTAGAGTTTTCCTAGCGTGCGCCAAACGACCTTGTTCATGGACTACTGCAGTCAAGGTGACCTGTTAGTAGGTCGTCAGGCACTAACAGGGTTATTCAGAAAGCAGTGAAAAGCAGGAGAATGACTGGAGAATGGAAAATTCTAGGTCAAAATAGCCGATTTGGAAAGTGAGATGACTGGGACAATTTTTCTGGTTTGGCTATTTTGACCAAGAATTTTCGATTCTCCAGTCATTTACCTGCTTTTCATGCTCTCTGAATAACCCTGTAAGTTTTAGCGACTCGCACAAAAAAATTTCTTTAGCGATGGTGTTTTAGCTCACACCAGGTGATATAGGGCCCTTAGTTTTATTCAGTGATATGATTTAGTGGTGAAAATTATTAGTGCCCCCCCAGTTTTGACTGCGGTATCTTCTGTGCCCCCCCTAAATATTGTTCCTAGAGTCGCCACTGTCGGTAACCGAGAACTCCTGGCTATCATTTCTGCTTTGAAGGAGTGGAGACACCTACTTGAAGGAGCTCCTACTCCCACTATGATTCTGACTGACCATAAAACCTGACCTTTATTGCCGATGCCAAAAGACTGTCATCCCGTCAAGCCGGTGGTCTATGTTTTTGAGTCACTTCAATTACATAATCACCTATAGGCCCGGTAACAGAAATGCTAAGGCAGACACACTTTCCAGGCAGTTTGAGGTCACAGAACAGCAAGATAGACCAGTTGAGTCGATTGTTCCTCTGGAGAGAGTAGTGGCAGCTACTCCTCTCACCCTTACTTCTACACTCCTTACTCGTATCCAAGTGTAGCGCTGTGTTTAAAAAGACTGTTCTGCTGCATTTATTTGAAATGGCCACCAGAGGGAGACAGAGACCATGGTAAGCATGCTGGACAAACACAGAAGATATTGGGACTACGTTTCCCGGCGTGCTTTGCAACAGAGACAGGATGTGGGTGGGACAGAGACGCTGTACATCCTGAGCCTCGTGGAAAGCATGCTCAGAGTGAGCTGGGAGCTGGAAGGAGAAAGAAGCAGGCAGGGCTGTTCAGGATCGTGACCAGGCCAGAGCGCAGGGGCTACCTCTCTGGTGCTGGGGGATCAGGACAGTGACCCTGCAGAGATCTGTCTACATCAAGCTGTGAGGTCTGAGGACAGAGATAGCTGACAGCGCGCGCCAGGGAGTGCATGAGAGAGGGCACAGTGCTGCAGAGCGGAACCGTGACTAGGCCGGAGCACAAGTGCGGCTTATCAGGATTCCAAGTGGGGTTATCCAGCCTTGCAAGAAGTAGACCCAGTGATCCACAGACATTACCCAAGCTGCTGTCAAGGAAGCGGAGGATCCTCGAGTAAGGAGTACCGCAGGTCCATTGGATGGGAGAGCAGGCGGTAGCTGGACCAGCCACTGTCAGAGCAGAGAGAGCCAGACAACGGATCCAGTAGCCAGTATCCCAGCAGGGCACCGAGCGGAGGGACGTCCTGGATCAGAGGAACCTTGGTGATCGAGTGGATGGGTGAGAGTCCTCCAAGGCCGGTTTTACAAAGTCAAGCAAGCACGCTGTTGTTTATTTCTAAAACCCACAGGGCCCCAACTTGACTAGTCGAAGACATCGTTTAAGAGATTCACTGGCCAGTTGAATAGTACCCGGGTACCATAACACACACACATACACTCACAGTTCGGGACTTAACCTGTTCAGGACTCACTCCCTAGTATCCGAAAAAGGGGCAAAGATTTGCATATTATTTTGTTTTCCGCTGCGCGTTTCTCGAATTACGAAATATTGTATTCTCTTTCCGCTACGCGTTTCTCGAAATTATGAAGCATTGTATTTTCTGTTCGGTCGCGCAATTTTCAGAAATAAGAAGTCTCGTATTTCTTTTCCCGCTGAGCGATTACCGCGATACGAAATACTGTAAATATATCTACGAACACCGTGTCTCATTATATGCCTTTTACTTTAGTAAACTATATAATTTATAAAATCCACAACGGTGCTGGAGTATATTTATTCCCTAGTGCGGGGAGACTGACCCGAGGTTCATTTTCAGCGGCTCCTCCGGGAGTGAGCGCTACACAAGCTATGCAAAGTACAGCTCCCCCTGAGACTCCTTCTGACAAGTTGTTTGTTCCTGATGCAGAAAGAAAGGAACTACTCTCATGTTATCATGCCTCCAGGCCAGCCGGTCATCCTGGTATAAAAAGGACATTGTCAGCCCTTACACCGATGTACTGGTGGCCAGACATTGCCAAGGATGTGAGAGAATATGTACAGGCATGTGTGGTATGTGCACAATCCAAAGCCTCTACTCAATGTCCTGCAGGGCTATTGCAACCACTAGCCATCCCTGACAAACCGTGGTCACATATTTCTATGGATTTCATAGTAGATTTGCCACCTTCTGAAGGGCATACAGTGATTTTGACCATTGTTGATCGCTTTATTAAAATGGTTCATCTGGTTCCTCTCAAGAAATTGCCAACATCTAAAGGTCTAGCCAACATATTTGCCAAAGAGGTATTCAGATTGCATGGTTTGTCTCACGAAATTGTCTCTGATCGAGGTCCCCAGTTCATTTCTAGATTTTGGAGAAATTTCTGTTCAGTTGGGCATTAAAGTATCATTTTCTTCTGCTTATCACCCACAGTCCAATGGAGCTGCCGAACGTGCTAATCAGTCTAGTGAGAACTACATTCGTAGCTTCTCTTCTCAAGGGCAGGATGATTGGGTTTCTTTACTTCCTTGGGCTGAATTTGCTCTGAACAGTAATGTGAATGCCTCGTCTGGTCACTCCCCGTTTTATGTTGCCCATGGTTTCCAGCCTACTTTTTTGCCATCCCCTAGTGCTGACACTGGTCTTCCTGAATTGGACTCCTATGTTCAGTCTCTTCATAAAGTGTGGACTTTGGTACGTTCCAACCTCTGTCACGCTGCAGTCCAACAGAAGACCTATGCAGATAGGAAGGACCCATCCGCTTATGCCTATGTTCCAGGCCAGAGAGTCTGGTTGTCTACCCGTAACATTAAGTTACGTGTGCCATCAATGAAATTTTGTGTACCGACCTCTGGCTTGTTTATACTACCATATCTCTCCTGTCCCTGATCTGTACTTCTATGTATTTGAGATTAGTACCTGGCCATTCTAAGGACCAGCTTTTCAGTTTAGGGTTTTTTCTTGCCTTTCTGGGTTTTGTCTGCGTGCTGGGTGACTCTATATCCTTACAAACCCAAGGGCTGAATATAGAATATTTGATACATCTGAGGGTTGGGATTTAGGGGTTATTATTTCAGAGGATCTAAGGGTAAGTAGACAATGTAATAGAGCAGCAGGAAATGCTGGCAGAATGCTTGGAAATGCTGGCAGAATGCTTGGTTGTGTAGGGAGAGGTATTAGCAGTAGGAAAAGGGAAGTGCTCATGCCACTGTACAGAGCACTGGTGAGACCTCACTTGGAGTACTGTGTGCAGTACTGGAGACCGTATCTCCAGAAGGATATAGACATCTTAGAGAGAGTTCAGAGAAGGGCTACTAAAATGGTGTACGGCTTGAAGGAGAAAAGTTACCAGGAAAGGCTTAAAGGGACACTCTAGGCAACATGACCACCTAAGCTATTTTAGGTGGTCATGATGCCCGGAGTATCCCGCCCTCTGTCCCCCCTCCCTCCGCTCAGCGGTTCAGCTAAAAAAGCTGAAAACAGCTGAGAGAGGTGGAGGAGTTTACTCCGCCCTCCCAGCTGTCAGTCAGCAGAGCGGGAATCATATTTCCCGCTTCTGCCGACTTTTGCCGAGTAGGAGACGTCATCGCGCTTTCAGCGCGATGACGTCTCCTACTCCCCGCAGAAGCTGGCGGCTCCCTCTGAGGGTTAGTGTTGCGCGCATCCTCTTGCGCGCAACACTAATCGTCAGAGGGAGCCGGGAGGAAGCCTGCCGATTGGCTGCTTATGTGAGAAGCGCGCATGCGCGCTTCTCACGTAAACCAGAAGCCAAGACAGCAAGAAGGACGGGAGCGGAAGAGGAGGGAGGTGAGTATAAAAAAAAAAAAAAAAAAAAGACGCCGCTGGAAACAAGAGGATTTTAGGGTAAGTATTACAGTTACAAAAAAAAAAATCTAAAGATTTATTAAGGGAATAGGGATAGGTTAGGATAAAAAAACGGGGGGGGGGGTGATTTTTTGAGTAGAGTGTTCCTTTAATGATCTTAACATGTACAGCTTGGAAAAAAGACGAGACAGAGGAGATATGATAGAAACATTTAAATACGTAAAGGGAATCCACAAGGTAGAGGAAGGGAGTATATTTAAAAGGAAACAAAGTAGCAAAACAAGAGGACATAGTCTTAGATTAGAGGGGCAAAGGTTTAAAAGTAACATCAGGAAGCATTATTTTACTGAGAGGGTGGTGGATACATGGAACAGTCTTCCAGTAGAAGTGGTAGAGGCCAAAACAGTGATTGAATTTAAGCAAGCATGGGATAGGCATAAGGCTATCCTAAACAAAAGATAAATCCAGGTAAAGTATCCATGTAATTGGGCGACTAGATGGGCCGAAAGGTTCTTATCTGCCCACATTTTTCTATGTTTCTATGTTCTATTACTGCTCTGTGTTGCTGTTGTGGTTTACCTGTTGAAAATGTGTTTGGACATGGAGGACGCTTTGATCTTTCTTCTCTTTTCTGTATTTCTCCTTGTCTCTCTGGGTTTGGCAGGCCCGCTCCCCCTATTTCCTCTCTTTTCCTTTCCTGTAGTTTATATTTTCTTTGTAAAATTCGTAAGGTATTGAACTGCACTCCTTAAGTTTGTGTATATTTACTACTTTCCAATAAAATTCATTAAAAAAAAGTATTTAAAATGTATCACTGCTTACCGAAAAATAAATATTATAGTTTAACCTGTGAACTTTGTGTCAAAACAGTGGGACAAATAACTAGTTGATAAAACTGACCTGTGACAGCATTTATATTATGTTGCATAGCTGTGCATGAACAAGGTCAGATTCATTTTGTGAATTCAGAGAAGGAAACCAAAGGATGGTACATAAATAAGTAACTGTTCAAATCTAAAATAATGCCCTAAATGAGTGTTAAAACCATACTAAATCATGAATAAGTACATACGTCCAGAGATAATGGCTGTTAATGTGCTGCCAGTAAAAGTTTAAAAGAAACATTTTAACCACCTTAGTGACCGCGCGGTTTTACACAAATGTGTCCTTTAGTGACCGCTGCTGTTTTTACGTTTCTGCTCTGTTAGTGTTTAGGTCAAACTTTCCTCTTACTCGTTTATTCAACCCACACATATTATACACCCTTTTCCCCACCATTAAATGGACTTTCTAGAAATACCATTATTTCCATCATATCGAATAATTTACTATAAAAAAATATGAAAAAAATGGTAAAAAAACACACTTTTTAATCCCCAAAATCTACAACCAA